>OY992876.1:202557722-202572722 GCA_963921405.1 Cepaea hortensis
CTGTCTACGTCTAATTTCCTAATCAATTTACGATTGTCATTTGTCTCAAGTAGTACTTGGTCATTAGTTTTTCTGTCTGTCCATGGTATTCTCATGGCACTGACAGCCCTACGCTTGTCAGGCTTTCCAAGCAAAGGATTCAGATAAGTACCTTTAATTAGTTTAATGTTGTCATAGTGTGTTTCATGTATGTTTGTGTCGGTTTGTATTTGTTTGTTCTGTGCTGACGAAGGCTTTGGCCGCAACGTCTAATTTGTCTCTTGTAGTCGTGTTTTAGTAAAGCTCACAATCTACTTCTCGTTTTTTGGGTGATTTATTCATGGTATTCTTTGCATTTTCCTCAGAAACCACATTTCTGCAGCCATCAGATGTTTTTCAGCTTGACTGCTCATTCTCCAAGTTTCACATCCATACAAAAGAACAGGCTCTAAGAAGCCTCTCAACACTCTTTTTCTCGTTTCACTTGACATCTGTTTATTGGTCAGAATGTTTTTCATCTTGCTAAAGGCTACTTTCGCCACGGCGATTCTTGTTCTAATCTCTTCAAGGCATCTCCCATCAGATGTTATGACTGTTTCGAGATAATTGTACCGATTCACTTGTTGAAGAATAGTCCCATTTACTTGTATATTACATTGTGGTATTTCGTTCTTCCTAGTGACAACCATAACCTGTGTCTTTTTACAATTTAATTCTAACCCCAGTTGCTCATTGTGTACAAAAACCGCATCTACTAATTGTTGCAGATCCTGCGCATTGTCTGCAATCAATACTGTATCATCTGCATATCTAATGTTACTGATGTTTCGTCCTTCAATGCTGATTCCATTTATATCTTCTACATTTCTGAAAATATTTTCACTGTTTAGGAAAACAAGATCTGGAGACATTACACATTCCTGCCTAACACCTCTCTTAATAGGCTGATATTGTCGCACTTCATTATCAATCCTTATGGCAGCTTCTTGTTTCCAATATATGTTGTTTATAAGTCTAATGTCTTTCCCATCAATTTGTGGATCTGCAAGCATATCCACCATGTTGACATGTCAATAGATGTAAACAGTTTGTAATCTCGCATACCCGCGCACGAAACACAGCTAAGAGCGATTTGGCAGCAGACCGCCTTGCTTTCGTATTTTACAAAATGGCATGGGTGCCGGTCGTTCAGAAAGGAATGGCAAACTACTGAACGTAAACTTACCAAGAGATCACAACAGCAAAAAAAAAAAATTCTTGTGTTGACTGTGACATCATGTAAAGGATATGCAACTAACTTTTTAGTTTGACATAGCTTTCTGAACGAGAAGTCAACACTTAAGCCAAATGACTTGTGCGTTGAATTCACCCACTACCCTGTTGTCAGCACATAAAGTTTAAGCCGAGCGCGTTAAACCGCTCAGCCACGCCGATCTCCAGTTAATGTGCTTACTAGAAAACTTAAAATGTAGCTAAGACGAGTGTGGCGGTCTCTCTGGCCAAGGGTTTAAAGACATTGTTCGTGATCCCGTTTATCCACGTAGGGAAAACAGCAGCTGCGAGAATCGGCAGCGGTTCGCGCTGCGCTAGTAACTTACAGGGGTATGTGAGCCGGTCGTTCAGATAGCAATGGCAAACTACTGAGTGCCTAGTACATCAACAACTTGCCTAGTACATCAACAGCAGCTGAAAAATGCTGGTGATGACTGCAATGTCCTGTAAGGGATATGCAAAATAAAAAGACGAGTGTGATAATGTAACATGCGACTAGGACAGTAACACTTAGACAAATTATGAGTTGCTTACTGCAGACAAAGGTATCGTGAGAAATATATTCATCGATATTCATCAACACTCATAGAAGTCGAATAAACAAATAGAAATAAGAGGATACACTCAAAAATACACAAATTAAAAACGATAGTGTGGTCACGGCGGTATTCGTACCTCCAAATAGACGACATTGTTTCGCCGGGGAAAAAAAGTATCAAAATATAACAAGGATACGCTCAATGGTTGTCATGGCAGAGAAACACGCTTACTTGTGCGCATCTATCTCTTGTAGTTCAGTACGTATATTTCACAAACATCCGTGTACCACTAACACAGATCTCGTCAGATATTTGCAAACGTGAGCAGTTTTCCCGAAAAGGATCCATTGCTTTTGATATGACTAGGCCATAATCTACCAGCATCAATGCACACGCAGGTTGGGGATGGGCTGGGGAACATTGCGGCTGTCAGCGTCACACGATTTCTGTTTGTTTACGTGTCCAAGTTAAACGTGTTTACACGCAGAGTTAAATGAATAAACAAGGTGAACAGGTAGACTTAGGTACATAGACCATACTGCCGTTGGGTATGAAGTATTAGGTCTTCATATCTTCTTCTTTCTCTTCTTTCTTTCTCTCCTTCTCGGGAGTCTCCGTGGCAAAGTGGTTAAGCCGTCACCTCGCGCTCCGAAGTTTGTGGGTAATTGTTTGTTTTTTTTTGCACTCGCTGGCTTTGGACTCCAGCGTAGTCCGTTCACACTATTTACAGCAGTGATTGTCTGAATTTTGCGCGTGAGTTTTCCCTATTAACAGTGTCCCTCGCCATCAGGCAAATCTACTGCGACTTCAGAGGTACTTGTAATTTACGTCCCAAAGTTAAGGACAATTGGTCAACATTTGAATCCTACTGTCCGATGTAGGGGTTGAACCGCTTACCTTGGCATTAGCACAACGGACGTTTAAGAACACCCTTTCTTACCCATTCGACCATGCTAACCTGTATTTTTGTGTATTAGATTCCGGGCTACGCATTTCTGTTCACGAGTGCTTTTTTTTACGGAGTCTCCTTGGGGTCGTCGCTGGAACTACGGAGTTCGTGCTTTGTGCGACGCTTCCGTCTGGCTATCTTGTGAAGAGAGACCGAGCCTTATGCTATAGAGCCCGTTACAATTGAAAGTCTTTCTCTTTTATCCCCCAATGGGGAAAATACCCTTAACCAATTCACTCCGTGCCGGGGGGGGGGGGGGGGGGGGGGCTGAGTGGTCTCGAGGTATGGTGACCGCCTCGATTGCTGGAGATCTCAGGTTCAAGCCCCAGTAAGGGCCGAGATTTTTTCACGTGGAATTGTAGTAACACAATATTATCCCTGGTTTCTGGGTAGTGCGATCGGAAGCCCTTGTGTTTTGTTGCGCACGTAACAAATCCCTTGGCAGTTGGAAATAAAAAAAGAGCAGCCTAACGGCGCTCCCGGGCAAAATTTCGAGTTAAAAAACTACCCAAAGTATTTAAGGATCCTCGCCGGTGCTACGGAGTTCGTGCACTGAGCTAAGATTCTCCGGACTCAGGCTTGATTAGGAGTAGAACGGAGCACTTATGGGTTACACCCGTGTGCCGTCATATTGATTGGTCGACTAAACTAAACTATATTCCCTGCCAACATATCTTTAGCTGTCACAATCAGTAATCAGATCTATATATGTCCTTCCGATATTGTTAAATTCTGTTTCCACTTCTCTTCTCCGTGAGTTTGAGGTCTTCAGCTATGTATTTTGTCACATGTTCTAAACCAAGGATACGATGTGAGGTGGCCAGTTCCCTGCTTTGTCGCCTGTACTTCCAAGATAATTTGCATGTCCTTCCGAAACATGCCTCATACATGTTTTTAAGAGGCTAGGTGGACCCCAGACTTTGCAGACAAGCACACTAACCAATATGATGCTGAGAGATTAGGAGGAACAATTTAAGTTTAGCTTCTGAGAAACTTAGATGGCCGTATGACATTTGGAGTAAGTTTAGCTTCTGAGAAACTTAGCCGTATGACATTTGGAGTGATTAAATATCTGTTATAAAAGCGTATCTAACACATCCAAGTATCATCATCACACAAACAAAAAAAGCTGATAGATGCGTTATTCGTCCCAAAGCTATGTTACTAGTCCCAAACATGGGCAGTCCTAGAAATACACCGAGTAAAATCACATCATTTGATATCAGATGCTTAACAAGAAACACAACTTGAAAAACAATAAAAGATAGAGAGACAGATGAGAGACTAAGAAAACGTGAAGGGATAACACATATTACTGATTGTATAGAACATCAAAGAATTAAATGGTCTGGTCATTAGGTTAGAATAAGACTTGATCTACCAGCGGCTAGAGCGTTCTACGTAAGAAGCAGTACGACAAACGAAGAAAGAAGAAGAAACACTGCACCAAATTGATCAAACTCTGAAAGAAGGTCAGTATAGCCGATATATAAGAGCGCTCGTTCTTAAACATCCGGTGTGCTGACGCAGAGGTACTGGGTTCAACCCCTACACCGATTACTTGGACTAAAATGTTGACTTCTCGTTCTTGACTTGAGGACGTAATTTACAAGTACATCAGAAGTCGGCGTGGGTTCGTCTGATGGTGAGTGGCATTGGTAATAGGGAACGCTAATCCAGACGCAAACATCAGTCCAGTACACAGAAGTAGTAGCACGTGTCTAGAATACTACTGAATTCAAAGAGGACGAATGAAAATAAAGCAACTCTAAATAAATTAACTCTTTTAGATACAATTAAAGATACTCTGACCATTATCTTTGCAGTCCGGCTCACTAACCACTATGAATGCGAGTTCAGGCGACACATAGCTGGTCTAACTTCTAGGAAACTTAGTAATTCCATGCATTTGGAATGGTTAACAATCGCGCCAAATTAATCAAACTCAAAATAAATTTGCTCCAGTGGATCGACCTCTAATGATTAAGAGAATGTATGGCTCGTATTTTTTTCCAACATTTCTACAATTCACTTCGCGTCATCATCATGTGTCATGCCGATATGCACGGGCGGTCATGATCGGCTATCTGACACGATGATCAAAGTTCTGGATCCGGTCTGTGTTCGAATCCCAGATAAGACAACTGACCAAGCAGTCGGGGTATTTATCTCTGTGTCTTCCTCTTGGTCAGTTACCATCAGGTTTGCGTCTCCTCATAACATACTCACCAAAGTCGTGACTGTCAACATGTAATATATTCCATTAGTTTACAGTTTTAGTGTATGTCTTGAAGATCTGTATCACTGCATATATTGTCCGAGGGGGGGGGGGAGGGAGAGAGAGAGAGGGAGAGAGAGAGATAGGGCCAGAGAGAGATATAGAGAAAGTGTAAGATAGGGAAACAGAGAGAGAGAGACAGAGAGAGAGAGAGAGAGAGAGAGAGAGAGAGAGATAGGGTCAGAGAGAGAGGGAGAGAGAGAGAGATAGGGCCAGAGAGAGATATAGAGAAAGTGTGAGATAGGGAAACAGAGAGAGACAGAGAGACAGTGAGAGAGAGAGAGAGAGAGAGAGAGAGGGAGGGAGTGGATGGAGAAAGATAGGGAAAGAGAGAGAGAGGATGAGAGATAGGGAGACAAGAGAGAGAGAGATATATGGAAAGAAAGAGATGGGGGGAGAGATGGAAAGAGAGAAAGAGAGAGAAAGTGAGAGACTGGGAAAGTGAGAGATGGGGAAAGAGATAGAAAGAGAGGTTGAGAAAGAGGGATATATATATCTATCTATCTATATATATATATATATATATATATATATATATATATATATATATATATATATATACATATATGTAAAAGAGAGAGAGAGAGAGAGAGAGAGAGGGAGAGAGAGACGCAGTGAGAGAGATAAGGTATGTATAAGTAAATGTTTATTAGTGTGTTTGTGGGTATGTGTGCATGCGTGGGAGTGTGTGTTTGTTAGTTATTGAGTGGGTATATATCTCTGCAAGTTTGTGTAAATGGTGCATGTATCTATGTATGTGTTTATACACTTGTCTGTCTGTCTGTCTGTCTGTCTGTCTGTCTGTCTATCTCTCTCTCTCTCTCTCTCTCTCTCTCTCTGTCTTTTTCTCTGTGTGTGTGTGTGTGTGTGTGTGTGTGTGTGTGTGTGTGTGTGTGTGTGTGTGTGCCTGTCTGCCTGTCTCATAACATGGTAATATGCATTGTTTATGTTCACAGCATTCATATGACAACGCCATTTCTATGTTAAAATGTGGCAGGCAAGGTGGATAATGGTTGTAACAAAAATGAATGGTTGGAAGAGCCGAATCTAAGACTGCTTTTCAAATTTTAAAATTGCTTGTCCAATTTGTGACCCTTTAAACATAAAATTTTCTTCGTTCGTTCGTCCGTCCATGGTATCCTGTGCGTTTTCCTCAGAAACCACATTTCCACCACTGATAGATGTTTCTATGCTTGTCTGCATATTGCCAATATTTCACTTCACATGCACGCAATAGAGTTAGTTATATATAGCATTATAACCCTCTTTTTCTCACTGTGATTGACAGCTTTTAATTGGTGAGTGTATTTTCTGTATTGGAAAATTAGTCTTTTCCATTGTTCTATTTCCAATTGTTCTATCCTCTGCACGACTGTTGTTCAGATGTTATGAATGATTTATGATAATTATACTCGATCACAAAGTAAATTCTAGTCATGTGTTTGTTCACATGTGGTTCAGGACAAGCCACTGGATTATGATGACGATGATGATGATGATGATGATGATGATGGTCTCGGATAGAAGAGTTAGCTAGAAACAATTAATCAAGAAGTGCTTCAATCTAGCTGATCAGCACAATAAATAATGCTAAGCCCATCAAACGACCTCAAAAATAATTCCGAAAAAAAAAAAAAGTAAACCGCTTCTAATGGGGATCGATCAAACGTACATTGAATTTATAGACGGGTGAACTAACCACATAACCAGCACTCCCACGCCCTTTAAAATTGACTTGTTTCCGTCTAATTCTAGCCGTGTTGAAAGTCCCGTTGAGCTAATTCAGTATCAAACAAGGGCAGCTGAAACAAGCGGTTAGATCGTAAAGCGCATGCGCCAGACACCGATTTAGCAGAAATTGGGATGCTGTTTTCTAAGAGCTTATTTCTGCCTTGTTAACGTTCTCCCACCCGGGGGATCTCGGGAGAAAACTTTCGTGCAGGGTTTAAGCATTATAAGTCAGGATGGCCTACCTGTGAAGATGAGAGAGTTCTGCAAGTGTTGCTTAATTACCGCATTCCAACGGTTATAAACTTTCATTTTAGATCGTTATTGTTAAAACAAATTCCGTGGGAATTGTTGAAAAGAAGCCACGTGTTGGCTAGCCATAGACCAGAGGTTCCCAAACCACGGCCCGCGGCCACTTGTTGCCCGCCAGCTGTTAGTAAGTGGCACGCGAGGCCTCGTATTTAATATAATATATGTTAATAATTTTTAAAATCATGCACCCTGAGCGCCCCATCAGCGTGTGATAATTTACTCTGCTCGTGGTTGTTATGTTCAGATATTATCGAATGCGCCTGTACAGTTCGCAACTTTCAGCTGATCATATGATTTCATTCTAGCGACTATTGTCAGTTGAACTACTTGAACACTTGTGTTCATTCGTTCAGAGATACATTTGTCGTTTTGGTTCGACTTACAGGTGCGAGCAGTCATTTTCCCCAATGATCGTTATAAAAAAAAAAAAAACGTTCCAGACTTACCGACAGTAACCTAGCTGCGCTTATGACTTTGGGCACGACATATTTGCGCCCCGACATTGATAAACTGGCATCTGAACTTAAGTAACTGGTTATGAAGAACAGTTACAATTGTAAATTAATTACATTAATAGCGATTTTCGAAACTGATTTAAAATGTATTGTTAAATGAACTTTTGATTTAACCCCCCCCCCCCCTCCCCCCCCCCCCCCCCAAAAAAAAAAAATGACCGCAGTATAGTACTGACACTAACTGCCTTTAAAGTTTTAGAATTTTGTTGACGAACGTTAAGGAAGGTATGAATGATATTGCACGACTTTTATAATTTTATAACATTGTGGCCCGCTTAACTACCGAAAATAGTAGATATGGCCCTCTGCTTGAAAAGCTTGGGAACCACTGCCATAGACCAATAGCAATGGCGGGGGCTAAATAGTGTGATGGCTTTTGGTAAAACACCAGCAAACAAGTTAAAGTAACACTGTTGAGGGGAGGTCAGCATGGCGGAACGGATAAGAGCGCGTGTTCTTAAACATCCGGTGTGCTCATGCCGAGTAAGGGGTTCAACCCCACACACCGGACAGTTGGACTAAAATGTTGAGATCTCGTTCTTGGCTTGGGGACGCAAATTACACGTACGTCTGAAGTCGGAGTGGGTTCGCCTGAAGGTGAGGGACACTGTTAATAGGGAAAGCTAATCCATACGCAAATCTCAGTCCTGCACTACAATAAGTAGTGTGTACGGACTATGCTTGAGTTCAAAGCCGGCAAGCGCAAAAGAAAATGTTGAGGGCATTCAACTTTCTGTGAAAACTTATATGATCATATTTCATTTGGCAATCACTACAAGAAGACAGAAGCGCCTGGTCGAGTGGCCAGAATATCGGATTCTCCTTCGGAAAACCCGGGTTTGTGTCCTCGGGAAGGTGTGATTTTTTTTTTTTTTTTTTTCTGCCGGGGGCACAAATAAATGTCTGACCTGCACAGTTCACGGCGCTGCACTAGCCAGGCGGGTCTAATTCCTCAGGCTCAAGACACCCCCCCCCCCTCCCCTTGCCATACACCGCGAGGTACTATATTGACATTAAACGACTGTTACAGGAAGAAAATTTGGTCTTTTAAGTTTAAATGTGGCTGAAAAGTGCGTAGAATAGCATTGACCAAGAAGAAGAAGAGTACTCCTTGGCTCATGCCGTTGCCAGTGTAACATACTACTCATTACACCAAATCGCCTGGGGCTGGATAGTAACCTAACATTCAGGGCCCTTGTACACGTCTCGAGGGTATACAGTACCTGGCTAATATATTTATAGAACAATGGGCATTCGATGTAAGATGTGGTGAGATCACGGCGGCCGCCTTTATTTCCCAAGACCTTCAGTACCGAGTTTGGGTTGGGTGGATCTGAAAAGCCAGGTCAATTTCAAAATCCCAATCGGCCTGCTGCGGATTGAACCCATGACCACCGAGTCAGCAGGCTAGTGTCTAGCGACAAAGCTCCCACTACGCTACCCTTACGCTACTCTTATGCTACCACTGCTCTTATTGCAAAAAAATCATTATCTGCATGTCCTTTCCAGGACGAACGACAGACGCTCATTTGTTGCACATCCTTTATAGGATGTAGCAGTCAACCCCATAATATTTTATCTGTTCGTGATTCCTGGGCAAGTTTACGTTCAGTAGTTTACCATTGCTTTCTGAACGACTGGCACATATACCATTTCATAAAAACATAAACACCAACGTGAGGGGGTCTGCTGCCAAATCGCCCACAGCTGTGTTTCGAACGCGGGTATGTTGGATTACGAAATGCGTCGGTACTACCTTCACCACGGAGCCAGCTCAGACGCTCATACCGCTGTTAAAATCAATACAAAGACGGTCTACCTTCAAATATCTTGCAACTGATTTCCAATCTTGGATAACGGACTGCAAAACGTGTTCGCTATCCCTTACACACGCGTCGACCTCACTAAATAGCAACATTTTATGAACCAAACCAAATAGAGAATTTCCTTAGTCATGCAAGTAAATAACATTCTTAACTACCTTCGTGGAGAATAAATGTATAAAAAAAATAATAAAATAAATAAATAAAAGTGTTGTCCACACATTATTAACAGACTCAGTGCCAAACAAACAGTAGGTTTGCACCTAACAAACATGGATGGCAGGTAATGGGAAGAAGAGGTATATCATAATGATGACTTTAAAGTTGTTAATAAGGCAGCAGAATTGTATAATAACGTAATGACAACATTTCGGCGATATATAAGCTCATGGCGGAAACGGGAAGTCGCATAAGATGATTAATCATCCAATGACACTTAATCAGTTACTTACCGTCATGGAGAACTAATGTGAAGACACATTCATCATTCATAAACCACATAGCTATTCACATGTCATTACAGTTTATATGCATTGTCCCCACTTCTTTATCTTGTCTATAGCCTGATCTTGTGGCGTAACCAAATCCAAGTGTTGTTCTCACATTATTAATTAGTCTGGTGGTTTTCATACGTAGCGAAGCCACACATTACCACAGTGTGATGTGTTACGCCAGCACACATTCTACGCCAGGGTATAACACGGTGGGTTGGACAACTCATCCTTCTCTTCCAATACATTCCCAGAAAATGTTGACTATTAAATGGAGCAGAAATTCGGCTATGTGAATCGAATCCTGAGAGGGTAGGTAATTCTTCTTTTTTTTTTTAACTGGCTTAAAGCTCTCTGGTTAATTCAGGCTTAACTTATTAAGTGTCAAAGGATATAATATAATAATGTAACCTCCCATTTGGACAGAAGGACGATTTATCACCATACCAGGGTCGTTATGCTATCTGTTTTGTTTAGTAATATATTCCGCAATTTCAGTGTTCGGTTAACTGAAATTTACATTATAAAACTTGTTCTTTGAATGTGTACCATGTTTGGTTCAAACCTACTGTTTCTTTGGCACTGAATCATTTAAGACGAGTAAGTCAGGGGCTGTTGTAAAAGGTATCGAGCACAAAGCATGCCATCCGTTGCTACAGCGATTAGTAGTATGACGCTTTGCTGGCTGTTGAACAAGCGGACAGAGCGCATGTGTGAATGTCCTGAGTGCAATGATGTCGGTTCTTAACTCAGCTCAACTCAAGTAAAGAACTCTTGTCTACACTTTGATGCGTTTATAATGCTGGTTGCTAGCCCCATACTTGTATAGACCAATGGTCATCAGAGGGCTGATGCGGTAAACATCACACCCGCCGCATCTACTTCCCGGACCACGTCATGGTAAACATTTTAGCTGGATTAACTTAGTTTTCGATTCGATTTCACCATGACCCCCACTCTGTTCAACCTCAAGAATAAGTTATAGTTAAGGTACATCACCGGCTCAGAAGAGTCATGTGACTGAGTCAGCTGCTAAATCAACCGCCCACAGTTTTACCCTCACAGGCTTATTAATTCGAGGGTGATCGTTGTTCTTATGGGATAATGGACTTAATGATTAACTTTGTTGCATACGTCAGTTTACAAACAAAATTCTCCCTGAGATGACGATTCGGGTGTTTGAACCGAGGCCTGCAGGATAGCGTGCTAGCCCCTGCGCTACCGCCGGTCCAAGCCTAAAAAAGGTACTAGTAAATGAAGTGGTATGTAAAGGCGGCCGGTGTGATATCGACCACGTCACTTACTGAGTGTCAAATGATCTATAAAACGTGCGTCTCGCACAATATACCTAACATGCTTCACGACCTGGAACAGAGTCATGTACTTACTGTAGTATATACCCACATGGCATCACGATAATCAATAGGCATTTATTACTATATCTTTTCTATATACCCACCCACATGACATCATGATAATCAATAGGCATTTATTACTATATCTTTACTATATACCCACCCACAAGGCATCATGATAATCAATAGGCATATATTACTATATCTTTTCTATATACCCACCCACATGACATCATGATAATCAATAGGCATTTATTACTATATCTTTACTATATACCCACCCACAAGGCATCATGATAATCAATAGGCATTTATTACTATATCTTTACTATATACCCACCCACATGGCATCACGATAATCAATAGGCATTTATTACTATATCTTTTCTATATACCCACCCACATGACATCATGATAATCAATAGACATTTATTACTATATCTTTACTATATACCCACCCACAAGGCATCATGATAATCAATAGGCATATATTACTATATTTTTACTATATACCCATCCACACGGCAAGATGATAATCAGTAGGCATTTATTACTATATCTTTACTATATACCCACCCACAAGTATGTATGTTTTGCATATCCTTTACAGGACATCCCTGTCAACATCAGCATCTTTCAGCTGCATGTTGATTTCTTGGCAAGATTACGCTCAGTAGTTTGCCATTGCTTTCTGAGCGGTCGGCTCATTATCCCGCAAGTCGCGAGCGCGGGTCGAACCGCTTCCTGTTCTCGCCTCGCTGTGAGACCCTGCGTGGATAAACGGGATTACGGAGAAAGTGGTATAACCCCTCAGTCAGAGAGACCGGCACCCACCCACAAGGCATCATGATAATCAATAGGCATTTATTACTATATCTTTACTATATACCCACCCACACGGCATCATGATAATCAATAGGCATTTATTACTATATCTTTACTATATACCCATCCACACGGCAAGTTGATCATCAATAGGCATTTATTACTATATCTTTACTATATACCCACAAGGCATCATGCAAATCAACAGGCGTCTATTACTATATCTTTACTATGTTTACGAAGGATGTGTTCAATCCATAACATTTATTTAAAAAAAAAAATAAGGCGTGTGTGATGCTCACTATTCTGACTTTCATACATTAGACAGAAGTCATCATGACCAAATTTGTAACAGAGCTCGCTCTTAAACATCCGATGTGCTGATGACGAGATAGCAGTTTCAACCCCCTACACCGGTCAGTTGAATTAAAATGTTGACTTCTCGTCCTTGTGTTGGGGAGGTGAATTACCAGTACTTCAGAAGTCGGAGTGGGTTCCCCTGGTGGTGAGCGACACTGGTAATTGGGAAAGATAATCCACAAGCAATATAAATGTTGTGCACAAGAAGTATGGGCTACGCTTATGTTCAAAGCAGGGGAACAGAAATAACAAAAAATACATTAGGCTTATTGTCGTTTTTTTCGGACTCTCTGTACCGAGCTAAGGCTTTCCTAGTGGTGTCAAATGAGAAGTGGATCATTAACCGATAGTCTAAAGTGAAATGAAGCTCCCCCCTGACATGTCTCCACCTTGCCGTAGCAGGGGGTCTTGCGTGTCCCAATGACCCCAAGAGCTATGCCGACGGAAGCACAACTACATGTCGAGCAGGCCTTGGAATAGGGACCAGACCAAGAGAGACACAACCTGCTGCTCTGCAGGTAGACTGAGGATAGCAGTCTAAAGTCCAAGTCTGATGCAAGATGCTACTAATTTTGATCTGGTAACATACTCTAGCCGATCTCCCTGGTCTAGGAGTTACACGACTTTCTCCGTAATCACATATACTCTCGTGAGTAACGTGATGTTCCCGAGAATCGTTAGCGGTTCTCTCCGCGTCGGTAACTTACGAGGTATGTGAGCCGGTCGCTCAGAAAGCAATGGCAAACTACTGAGCGTAAACTTGACAAGAAATCAACAATCAGCTGAAAGATGCTGATGTTGACAGCGATATCCTGTAAAGCATATGCGATTTAAAAGAAAAATACTCTAAGGCTCTCAGCTGAGGAATATGGATGAACGTCTCTGAGCCATTAACCTCGGATGTGTGGGCCTGGCCGATACTAACTCACTGCAAACTGGAGGTGAGTTATTGATCCTACTATATGACTGGTTCAGATACGCATACAAAGGTTCTCAACTGAGGGATAAGGCTGAGAACCTCTAGCCAATGTCTCTCAGCTGTGCGAACCTAGCCGTTGCTCATCTATCCTAAATGGAGGTGAGATGCTTCCGTCCTTTACTTGGGGACATTAATAACAAGGATCTCTGAAGTCGCAGTGGGTTCGCCTGAAGGCGAGGGACACCGGTAAAAGGGAAAGCAAACCCACATGCAAAAGCTACTTGTTTAAATAATGGGTAGGGACTACGCTTGAGTTTAAGCGAGCGAACCAAAAAAAAAAAAAATGGAAATGAAGCTGACAGTTGCATATACACATATCAATCCCTACTGCAAATAAAGTTTTTAATTATTTTAACATGTAATGCGATGATTTGAGTTGAGTCAAGATCCTACATCACCGTACACTAGACATCATTATACCTACGCCATCCTAATTTTCAACAATCAGTGGAGAGTCGCACTACTATGTAAGGAGCTTTTTATGTGGCTGGTTAAACTTTCTTCAAAATAAGAACGTTGATGGTTAGTTCGATGTTTGTGTGTTTATTTGGTTGATTGGTTGTTTCAATGTTTGTTTGTTTCTTTACTTGGTTAGCTCGGTAGTTGATTGGGTGGGTGGTTGGTTGGTGGTTGGTTGGTTGTTGGTTGGTTGATTGGCTGGTTGGTTGATTGGTTGGTTGATTGGCTGGTTGGTTGATTGGTTGGTTGTTTTATTGTTTGTTTGTTTCTGTGCTTGGTTAGCTCGGTAATTGATTGGGTGGTTGGTTGGTTGATTGTCTGGTTGATTGGCTGTTTGGTTGATTTTTTAGTTGATTGGCTGGTTGGTTAGTTTGATTTTTCGTTTGTATCATTGCTTGGGTAGACGGATAGTTTATTGTGTGGGCGCTTGGTTCGTTGTACGGTCGGCTGGTTGGTTGGTTTGCTAGCTGAGTGGTTGGTTGGTTAGGAGGGTGATTTGTTGGTTTGATTGGTTTAGTTAGTTGGGTGGTTGTCTGGGTGGTTGGATGTCTGGCTGGCTGTCTCACTAGATGGCTGTTCAGTTGGTTGGTTGGTGGGTCGGCTGATTGATTGGTTGGCTGTATGGTTCGTTGGTAAGTGGGTTTGCTCGGTGGTTGGTTTATTGACTGGTTGCTGGGTTGTTGATTAGTTGTTTGCTTATGAATCCTCTTGAAAATGTGAGTTTGGACTCCAGTCACCCGAGTCCGGTGATGGACTTGCATCTACAGCAGTATGACTAAGGTAGAGACTTCTCTTCCGACCCATGTACAAAGTACCATCCCCACAGGGACTGTAGTACCACAAAACTCTCCTTCACCTATGCAAGCTCCGAACCCAGTAGAGCTGCGCATAACAAGGACTGGTATGTCACATCTATTGAAGGACATGTTAGGACGTAACCAGGTCACAATTTAACACAACACATAGAGACTGACACAGATAAGGCAGACATAGACAATTTTGTCCACATATTTGAGGCATTTCATTGCCAAGAGATCCCAACCCATTACCCAGGGAGGACAGAGTGAGTTACATAACAGGTACTGTCAGGGAAATAAGTGTGTGATTGTCAGACTAGTAAAAGTATGCCAACTGAC
>OY992876.1:202575222-202642778 GCA_963921405.1 Cepaea hortensis
TTCCATCCTGCTTCAGGATATTGCGGGCAACATCAGCATCTTCAACTTTCAGCTGTATGTTGATTCCTAGCTAGATTACGCTCATCAGCACGCCACGACTTTCTGAGCGACCGGCTCCATACTCTAATAAGTCACTGGAGCGACTCGAACCGCTTCCAATTCACGTGCGCTCAAGTCAACCACGAGAGAAAACTCGTATATATAAGGAGAAAGCTGCTAACTCCTCGGTGGAGTACATTGAGTAGGTGGGGGTTGAGAACTTCAGACAACAGCAAGAGATACGCGAGTATGGTGTGAGACGGGTGAGGGCCTATGTTTTAAGTTGAGATAAGTGGTACGAGAAATATATACCCGTATTAGTTAACAGACCTACCGGCACTCTACAGGTGATGTGGTCAATATCCCGCCGATCGCCTTCACTTCCCCAGACATTTCTTGGTACCCATTTCAGGCTGGGTCTGCCTTGACGCCCAGCTCAATTTCACAAGTCGCCCTCAACGTGGATTCCAACCACGGAATAATCGGTACGGCAGGCAAAGGCCTAGCCATTACAATATCCCAACTCCTTGTCTTTAGAATCTTCCAAAATACAAATGTGTCCGTTAGCCCTCACACACACTCACCCACACACACACACACACTCACACACACACACACACACACACACACACACATATATATATATATATATATATATATATATATATATATATATATATATATATATATATATATATATATATATATATATATATATAACATGCCGTTGCTGTAACACCGTGACCTTTGCTCTGTCGGTATGCAGACACTTGAAAGCGTGGTCACAAACTTAATTAGTACAAACCAAACACAAGAAATGTCATTTCATTTGGAATACGATCGGCTGCCAAAGAAATTCCGGCCAGAAATTGAGCATTCCAAAGAGGATGACGTAAGTGGGACTCATTTGCACACCACGTGTTAAACCGATTGTTGAGAGAGAGAGAGAGAGAGAGAGAGAGAGAGAGAGAGAGAGACAGAGAGAGAGAGAGAGAGAGAGAGAGAGAGAGAGGACGGATGTGTGTGAGTGTGTGTGTGTGTGTGTGTGTGTGAGTGAGTGAATAAGAGAGGAGAGAGAAAGAAAGGAGAGTGAGTGAAAAGGAGAGATGGAATAAAGAATGAGTGACAGTGAGTTATAATCACAGAAAGAGAAGGAGGAAAGACATAGGGTTTGAACAAGTTTAATAAATAAAGGTAAACATTTATCCTTTGTCCGCAACACCCTCTGGGTGAAGGAATAGGAGGGTAACGTAAGAGAAAGAACAATCACAAACTAGAATGATAAACGAAGAGTTGAATAATTGCTGAAGCCTACACTTAATGTGTCAGTCAGCATGTCCATCTCTGTTTTCCTATTTAAGATAGGCAAGCCAGAATTAAGAACAGTTAACGTGAAGTGTTTAGTGTGCAGCGATGGAAGATCACCAGAGAAATTAGCGAGATAGTGAAATGTTCGGAGCACTTATTCCTCTACTTCTTCGTTCTGCTTTTGTGTGTCACACGTAGCTATACATAGCAGAGGTTGGTGTGTCCGATACACGGCATGCATATATGTTGAGTTGAGTTAAGTCTAGAACCGACGTCACTGCGCTCGAGGCATTCTCATAAGCTCTCAAGCCCCATATTCAACATCCAGCGAGGAGTCCCAATACTAATGGTGCCCGTTGCAACCTCAATTTATGTCTGTCTTTCTTTACGTCTAAATGGCGACAGTCTACCAGATCCTGGTACCACCCCTTCGTGCTGCATTCTCTCTAGACCATGGTGGTCCATCTGTACTTTTGCATGAATCACATTATTCCAGAGGGCCTTCACTACACCTGCCTTATCATGCATCAGATCACCCCTTAATAATGAGGCACCAGCCAATCTGTCTGTCTATTCATTTCAAACCACACCAGAGTGGCCTGGACAAAAGATCCAGCGAATTCTCACAATCCACGACCTCTGAATCGATGCATGACATTCTGCACGAAGCATACCTGTCTTTACCTTTGTCAGCATGCTTTGTTAATCAGTTATAATCACAACATTCGTAGACAGTTTCTTCTCCACCCAGCACAAAGCTGCAGTAACCGCCTCCACCTCCATTCTCAGACTTGAGGTTGTGGTGTGATATGTCTTCTTTACTAAACGTGTATGTAAGATTTACTTCCTCTAGAATACATCCAAGATAACGGGCTCTATCTACCCATTGGTAAGTTCGAACTTTATCAGAGAAGATTACGTACCTTGTATATTATCTACCACACAAGAGATCAAGGCCACTTGTTCATTAGATTCCAATGGTATTTGGAAACTTGCTAAGCCCTATGCAGGGATCGAACTTATAACATTCTGACCCTGAAGAGGGCACGGTAATCTCTCACCCACAGTTCTCATCTCAGAGTGCCAGAATGAATGACTAGAACGATACAATAGAGACGCAGACTATAAAAGGCTCGAGTGAAAGTAGCATAATCCTCATCATCATCATCACAGTCGACTCGACGCGCTATCGAGAACAAGTCGCCTAATCTGAAGCTTGACGCGTGGCAGAAAATGGCACGTGGCAAGAATAACTCCAGAAGACAACCAACATTCAAGATGAGCAACGTGGAAGCCGCAAACACTATCAAGAAGATGCAAGAAGGAAACCTGCCTACGAGCTGCAGCGAAACGCCAGAACCTGAAACAATCTCAAAGGAAGCTACCACTTCTGCACCAGTTGAAGCCGCTCCCGTCGCTAAACCGACGCCAGAAATTGCAACTACAACTGAAACCAGCCAGCAACAGAGGAGAAGCCCGCAACACTAGCGATAAGCAGCCAGGCCGCTCACCAAAGACCTCCACAAAGGAGAAACAACAACTGAGGACCTCACCAGCAAAATCCTGCTGAAGGAAACAAGCGTTGAAGCAAGTCTTTTGGAAAACGAGCTGGGAAGAAACAACATCGACCAGCCGCGCAAGCCACCTGATGGAGTAGTGGTCTCCATCAACAAAACTCCAAAGACCACAGCACTTATGCAGAAGATTGCACAAGAAGAGAAAGCTCCACCACGGCACCATATTGGAAGCCACCCGACACCGCACAAGTAAACGATGGGCATTAAACAAGTCAAGACCCACTTCACCAACGAGCAGATCAGGGAGATGCTGACGAGAGAAAACCGTATACTCAAAATCACCAGTGCTGAGAGGATCATCGGCAAAAATAACATCCCCTCCACAGTTGTCATCGTAGCATCGGAGGACAGAGTGATCCCTCAAGTCAGTAGATGGGACAAACAAGATCAAAGTTCCAGAGCACTACATACCGAAAGTGCTGCAGTGCTCTAAGTGCCATTAATTTTGGCACATCCGTGTCACCTGCAAGAGTGAGGTGGAGGTATGGAGATATTGCTCTGGATCCCATCCATACAGCAAGTGCCAGCAAGCAAAGATCAGCAAGGACTTCAAGAGGCCTAACTCTAACAGAAAGTGCTCCAACTGCCTCGGCACCACGGAGCCAGGTACCTCGGCTGCCCCTGCCACCAAGACAGCAAGGAAGCCATGAAGATCGCCATTAAATCCAACCTACCATATAAAGAGGCTAGGAGGCAGAAAGAAGCGACCAATCGACTTACAAAAAGCAACAAAGCGTAACTGGAAGGCCAAGTAATGGACCTGAGATCACAGTTCAAAAGCATGTAGGAAGACAAATACAAGACACAAGAAACACAGATAACGGCTGTTCATAGCATCCTGGACGAACTGAAGCATGTTCAGCAGAAGATTGAGCAGTGTGTCACTCGAATGGCTGCTATAAAGGCTGAACCAGACAAAACTCTATCACAAATTCAAGAAGAAAGAGATAAGACAGAAGAAACTCTTATACAGATCCAAGAAGAAAAAGAACAAATAGAACTACTCAAGTCACAGAACGAAACACCAGAAACAGAAGATGCAAAGGCCCAGACAGAAGAAGAAGCAACAGAAGAAGAACTAGAAATAGAGGAAGAGAACCAGAACAACAGCGACCAAGTGTGCTGGTCACCTCATGGACCGAATGGTCAGCGCGTACTCGACACAAGGTTTTAGAGAAGATCCGGACGATACGCAGATAGACCAAGACGGGCAAATAGATGGAACACCAGGAGAGACGACGACTGGTAAAACTCCCTGAAGGAAACAGAACCATAAGACGGGGTGGGTACACATTTACTCCAGGCCTTAACAAGTGTGCGACACTGTACAGATATGAAAAACCAAATAAGAAAGGAACGAACACAATCAGAAGCCGGGAAGCTGACAACAAGCAGCCCAATCTACGAAGGATAAACTACAAGCTACACCATAAAGACCCCAATTATAGCCAAGTCGACAAGTCGAAGGCTGAAAGGGGTTATTTGTAAAAAAGGAACAAACGAACGAACGTACTATAATATATCACGACTACAGTCCTAAAGCTACTGAACGTAAAACTTGCCAAGACATCAACAACAGCCAAAAATGCTGATGTTGACTCCAAACGTCCTGTAAAGGATATGCAACTAACTTTTTTTTTTAAACATTCCTAATGGGGTACGGCTCTGTGGCGAAGAGGTTACGAATTCAATTCGTAATCCTGCATACCGCATTCGAAACACAGCTGCGGGCGATTTGGAAGGAGGCCAACTTGCTTTGGTATGAGTGCTGGTCGTTCAGAAAGCATTAGCCAACAACTGAACGGAAACTTGCCCAGGAATCACAAACAGCCCAAAAATGCTGGGGTTTATTGCTACATCCTGTAAAGTAAATGCAACTAACCTACTTTCCTAATAATAGTCGGGTCTTAGTCAGATATGGCTGAGCTACCTTATAACTGTAGATACTACTACCTGCTTTCTGTTAGTGCCGAATGTTGGGCGGGGCTCAACAAACCCGACATCCCACATCGTGCCAATGGCTACGGGCGGGTTAGCGCAAATGGGAGGGTACACGTCTTACTCTAGTTCGAGGAAATACAACCCAAAGACTGCATTTCAAGGCAGCGTAGAACAAGACCAAAGCCTTGGTTGACAACTGGTCTCGGATCGAAGTTACAACAAGCTGACAGTTAGACGACTGCTTTGCTGAACCGGCAAGTTCTGCGGCTTGTCTTGTTCCAGACGTATGGGTGTTACCTTTCCTCTGGAGTAATTAAGGCAGGTTCAGAGATATACCATGCTGCATGGGCAACATATGACCATTAAATTCATCCCAGGCTTTGTGCTATGGAGAAGTATATCTCCCTTTTACAAATTATAGTTTGTCAATACGGCAAGGTGCCAGTTGATACCTAATCAGCTGCAACAATACTGCAGCGAAATATATAAAAATGAAGATTCTGAAAAAACAATAATGTGGACAATAGTTTTCTTTTTGAACTCAAACGTATTCTATAAACGTGCAACTACTTCTGCTGCACCGGAATGATTGTTTGCATGAACTAGCTTTACCTATTACCAGTGTCCCTCGCCATTAATCGAACCCACTCCGACTTCTGTCTGTCTGTCCGTCCGTCCGTCCGTCCGTCCGTCCGTCCGTCTGTCTGTCTGTCTGTCTGTCTGTCTGTCTGTCTGTCTGTCTGTCTGTCTGTCTGTCTGTCTGTCTGTCTGTCTGTCTGTCTGTCTGTCTGTCTGTCTGTCTGTCTGTCTGTCTGTCTGTCTGTCCGTCTGTCTGTCTGTCTGTCTGTCCGTCCGTCCGTCTGTCTGTCTGTCTGTCTGTCTGTCTGTCTGTCTGTCTGTCTGTCTGTCCGTCCGTCTGTCTGTCTGTCTGTCTGTCTGTCCGTCTGTCTGTCTGTCTTCTTCTTTGTATGCTGTCACTCCCTTTTTTATCCATAAAAGGAACTCAGGCCGTCAAATAGCCCACTCCAAGCCTCACTACATTATGCCGTATCTGTGTATGTCCACCTCATATTATTCATATGTTACTAATTCTATTCTCCGCGCCTATTAAGTCTCTCTATATTTCGATTGCCTGTTTGTTCCAGAGAAATGACTTCGTAGATATCATCTTTATGCGTTACAGTTTGGTTACTTCTTCCATATTAACTCTGTTATACTGTTTTAACACTATTCATCTGCACAGGGACCAAATATTGAATGTTTGATGTTCGACATTCTGTTCCCCGAAAATCTGGATCTACCGTTGTGTATATAATATTCTGAAACATTCGGTAAAGGAGGTGTCAGCATGGCCGAATGGCCATGATCGCCTTAAGATCGCTTGTCCTTAAACATCCAGTTTGGTGATGCCTAAACAGCGGGTTAAGCTCCTACACTAGTCAATTGGACTAAAAAAAAATTGAATCCACGTCCTTGACTAAGGTACGTAAATTACAAATACTTGATGGCGAAGGAAACTGGTAATTGGGAACGCTAACCTACACGTAAACATCAGTCTACTACTAGAAGAAGTAGCATGTTTATGGACTACGCTAGAATTGAAAGCGAGCGAACTCAAAAACAAAGCAAATAATTCCGTACAGTCATCAATCCATACATCACAGCCAGTATTGTGGCGTGTGCTGGCATCCTGTATTCCCGAAAATAGAAATCTGTGAACAGATATGATGACTTTGCCGGCTTGCCAGAGAGAGCTAGGAATGGAGTGTCGGAGAGGAGAGCTAGGAATGGAGTGTCGGAGAGGAGGAGCGCAGGAGAATTATGTTCGTTTCAGGTAGAAGAGTGCACATGCTGAGGCAGACAACGTACAACTGACTGCTGTGTCAGCCGGCATGAAAATACAACACACCCACAGACAATATTTACTGCTCTCTCTCTCTCTCTCTCTCTCTCTCTCTCTCTCTTTCTCTCTCTGATAAGGGCCGAATGTAAGATAGACCTGCGTGCCCAATTTATGACCTTTTGAAAATAAAGTTTGTTCATTCGTTAGTTCGTTCTTTCTCTCGCTCTCTAACGCGCGCGCGCTCTCTTTCTCGCTCTTTCTAAATCTCTCTCTTTTTCTAACATTCCCTCTCTCTCTCTCTCTCTCTCTCTCTCTCTCTCTCTCTCTCTCTCTCTCTCTCTCTCCCACTTTCCTTCACTCTCTTTCTCTCTAACGTATAATCTTCTATAGGTGCTTCTAATGAAGCATCTCTCCAGTTCTCTCTATTTGATGATTTAATGAAGTTGGTGACGGTTATATTATCATGTGTTCCTCAGATATGTAACGTTTTCATGCATCTTCTCTGTTTTTCCTCGCCTTTCTTGCCTTGTATTTTCCCACACCCGATTAATGTTTCTATTCACCTCTTCTATTGATATATCAGATGCTTTCATTAGCCTGTTCCTTGGGTTTGATGTGGTTATGACCTGCAGCGTTAAATACCTCATAGTTTAAACTTCTTCGTTCCGGGAGTCAACCTCATCTAGTTAAGCACAACAGCGATCAATGTGTCCGATTTCGGCATGATTTGTGTCTGTCATCCTCAACAAAAGTACGCCAAGTCATTTTATTTTTTGCTGTCCCCCGCAGCTTCGTAATGTACTTCCCATGTTGATTAATCTGTCTTCAACTGTCTTCTTCGTGTTATTTTACGTCTTCTACTATTTCGTTCGCCTTGTGGGATACCAACAAGACAGTATGCAGTTATTATATGCTCAGGTCTTCACACTGTGTGTCATGTCCAACACCGTCGCCTTTCCCTCACCTTCTAATAAATTATAATTTGTTCATGGTCTCTCTATAACTCCACATTGGTGGTTCTATCATAATATTTTAGTCCGAGATGTCTCACAGACCAAATTAATGCTGTTTAATGTTTGACCTACTCTTACAATAGCCAACCCCGGCCAACTTGTTAGCGCTTTCATTATTCTGAACACCTGCATTCTCCTGGCACTAATAAGAAAGCAACTTTGCACATCTTTGCGTTTTTGTTTTTAAATTTTCAACCATGGCCTACGCGCTACACCTGCCTAGACATTTCTAAACAACCCGTTGAGTCGGTTGGCATACACTTGAATGTAGTCGTGTGATTCCAATATTGAATGTAAACTTGCCAAGAAATCACAAATAGCCAAAAATGCTGGAGTTGACTGCGACATCACGTAAATGATATGTAACTAACGTAGTCTGTGTTAGAATGCCAAACAACACTGTCTAAATATAGAAAATAATTGCACAAAGTGTAAACCATGTAGCCATTGTAATTCTCCCCATCATCACGTGCCAGCTAAACAGCTTGTGGGGGTCATAATTTGCCATGTCACATGATAGCCAGTCGTGGACCAAGGCTGCGTTCTTGTCCAGATTGTGCCACGCAGACAACCCATCATGGCATTTATCTCTCTGTCTGCCCCATCTCTTTCTATCAATTTTGTCAGATTTTACTAAGTTTTCAAGTTTTCCCCTTGCCATTACATGCCCAAACCACATTGACCGCCTATGTCTAACTTCTCTAATCAGTTTACGATTTTCATTTATTTCTTATAAGTCTTGCTCATTGGTTTTTGTGTCCCTTCATAGTATTCTTTGCATCGTCCCCAGAAAACAAATGCCCATTGCCAGTAGGTGTTTCTCAGCATGATTGCTTATTGTCCATGTTTCGCTTAGATCACAGTATGTGTCCTATATAGCACGTAAACACTCCTTTAATCACTGTCTTTGAGAGCTTTCTAAACGGTTACCTTTGCCAGGGTGATACTTGCTTGAATCTCTAAAAGCCATCTTCCACGAGATGTTATAAATGTTCAGAGATAGTTGTATTGAGGCAGATGTAAACCTAAACTGATTTGAGAAATTAGACGTAGTGTTATGAGAAGAAATAAATTAGAGAACTTGGTAACAACCGGCAAGATTAAGGGGAGAATAACAAGGGGGAGACAGAGAAGCAAGTATCTAGATGGCTTGACCACGCGGTCAATAATTCTCCCATCTGTTATTATTTACATTTTGAAACGTCTTGCTAATTATAGTACAACCGTTATTTTTCCTCACAGATCCAACCTGGCAGTCCTGCTGAGGGACATCTTCGACCTGGGGACCGTATCATCGGTATAGGAAATGCCCCGACCCAAAATCTGACCCACATGCAAGCCAACCATCTCATTAAGAGTGCCGGGAATGCCGTACAGTTCACCATCATCAGGTGAGGGAAGATTGTTCTTTAGCGTGATATGATATCATCAGAGACAGTCAGAGGGATAGACCGAGGGACCTTCAAATAGACACAGTCAGTCAAAGGGATAGACCGAGGACCCCCAAATAGACACAGACAGTCAAGCGGATAGACCGAGGGACCTCCAAAACAGACACAGACAGTCAGAGGGATAGACCGAGGGACCTCATAACAGATACAGACAGTCAGAGGGATTGACTGAGAGACATCCAATCAGACGCAGACCGTCAGATGGATAGGCGGAGAGACAATAAAACAGATTCAGATGGTCTGAGGGATAGACTGAGAGACATCGAAACAGACAAAGACAGTCACAAGGATAGGTTGAGAGACCTCAAAACAGACACAGACAGTCAAAGGGATGGATTGAGAGATATCGATGCAAACACAGGCAGGCAAAGAGATAAACTGACAAACATCCAAAAGGACACAGTGTCAAATGGATAGACTGAGAGACAATAAAACAGATACAGACAGTTAGAGGGATAGAATGCGAGACATTGAAACAGACACAGACAATACAGGGATAGACTGAGAGACATCCACACAGCCATAGACAGCCAAGGACATCCATACACAACTCACATGATTACTGCTAACTGATTTCAAACCATGTATGTAAGATGCTTTCGTCATTTACATGCGACCGGTTCGAATCCCGGTGTGGCCACACTATAGATTTCAGGGTTCATATTGTCTAGTTTGCCCTTTGATCTCTACTTCTGTTATTTAATTATATGAGTACTAGTCAATAGATGCGAATGTATGAGAGCCTCACGGGTTCCTCGAAAGTTGTGTTAGCGCAGTGGATAGTAACACTTGCCTGTGGACCAGGTGGTCATAAGATAGAACCCCCTTTAAGGTAGGGAATAACTTTACTGTTCCCAGTCGAACAAGCAAAACATGAGTACCTGAAAATCATCTGCGAAGTAAAGATGTCTGGTGTGATAGTTGCCACATCAGGCATCGAGAACGATTGGTCTTTAAACATAAGGGACTAGAACCGTATACCACATATGCGTAATGGTGTGAAAACGGGCCCTTTACTCTTTGCAGCCAGGTTTTCCCCAACAATGGTTGTAAATATGTCTAGTGTAAGTTAGTTAATTAGTCGTGGTTCCAACTTCACGGCAACGGGTCGTCCCCATTATGCTCCATTCTTATGCCAGTGAATAGCACACAAAATGTTCCTCACTGCCCTATGTGAAAAAATGGCGCCGCCAGAACGCCAACATTAACTTCCTCCACTAAAAAAACACAGTTCATCGTCTATGGAATCGGCAGTCAACAGAAAGACTTCATTGACCCGGGTTTTATCCCATGTGACTCGTCTCTTTCCGCAGCCCTCGGAAAGCGCTGGCCAAAGCACGAACTCAGTAGCTCCAGCGACGACTCCCAGGAGTTCCTGAAAAATGCACCCGTGAACCGAAAAAGCAAACCAGTCAATTCAACCACAGCCGGCCGCCATCGTTCCGAACATGCAGTTCACGCTACAAACAACCTTGGACAGATGTAAAAGCACTCCAAGCGAAATTCACAGCTCACTGTGTCGCGCTACGCACTCATTCAGTAGTAGGGCGACGGAACCATGCACTACCAATCCAACATAAGGAAAATGCGAATGCAAACCGTAGCCACAGGCGTAAAACACTTCAGAGGCCTTAACGGTTTAAATGCCTATCCGCCATCTTGGGGGCCGGAAGTCCCATTAGACTGTAGACTAAATCTCAGCCCAAAAGCCTCCTTAGTCGCCTCTTACGACATACATGGAAGGCAACAGTGGTACTATTCTTCGCTTCTCTTATGGGTCCCGGCAACACACGGGTGAAAGGTGTGTAGGCCACGGTATATGTTTGTTAAGATGATAGTTTGTGATGAATTAAGAAGCAGGAGAGCCAGAAGGCTGTGGACAGACATGATCACCAACGCCACACGGCAAGAAATATTGGAAGAGATAGATGACAATGATCGGAACGTCAGAACTGAACTTCCTAAACGACTGGCTATTGTTGAGCTAAACAGAGGAATGCGAAATCTACTTTTGACAACAGTGAACACCGTGCAATGTCATAAGGCTTCCGGCGATTCTTCCACATCTTCAGAAAGCCTGTAACATACGAACTTGCTGAACGTTGCCAGCTAGGTCACTGGATCTATGATGTTGCGATATGTTTCCTTGGACCTACATGTGCTTCAGCTGTGCACTGATGTACCCAAAAGATAACAATTGAATCAAAGCAACTGGAAGAGAAATGAAGAAGGTATCTGTCATTCCTAGTGATCTATTAAAATTTATCTTCATAGCTCTGCCTAAGAAACTAGGCACATTAGAATGCGAAGAGCATCGCACAGTAAGTCTTATGAGTCACATGTTAAAGCTGTTACTCAGAATAATTATGAAAAGAATAAGAAACAAGATTAAACCAGAAATTAATGCTGAACAGTGTGGCTTTGTGGAGAGAAAGGGTCCAAACAATGATATTTTTTTTTTACATGTTGCATATCCCTTGCAGGACGCTCCAGTCAACACCAGCATTTGTCAGCTGCTGTTGATTTACTAGGCAAATTTGACGCTCAGTAGTTTGGCATTGCTTTTTGAACATACAAACACGTTATAATACAACGCGACACTGTCTGCTGCACAAATCGGTCGCGGCTGCGTTTTGAACGCCTGGTAAGCGGCTCACGAATAGCGTTCGCAAGCCTTTGGCCACGGAGACGGCAAACAATTGTGTGTATATATATATCGAATGTTGGGCGGCGCTTACCAAACCCGACACCCCACATTGTGCCAACGGCTTCGGGCGGAAGAGCGCAATTGGGAGGGTACTAGCCTTATCCTGGTGCGAGGAAATGCAACCCAAAGACAAAATAAGTCATGGCAGGGCAGACCAGACCCTAAGCCTTGGTTGGCAGCTGATCTAGGATCGAAGCTCCGACAGGCGGACAGTTAGAGCATTGCTTTGCTGATCCGGCAGCTTCTGCAGCTTGTCTTGTTCCAGATTATAGGTGTCAACTTTCCTCTGGAGTGAACTAGGCAGGCCGAGAGAGGGATCATGCTGCATGGGCAACAAATGGTTTCTTTATTTTAGCCCAGGCTTTGTGCTATGGAGAGGCAATAACTCCATCCCTGGTCTTAACCGGTCTCGGAATCAAAGCGAGAGGCATCTGTTACGGGTTATAAGTCCTTGTCAGTTGGCGTAGACATGGGGCGCCACGCGTTGCCTCTGACGGTGGGAGACACCTACAGGTATCACTGATCAGCTACCGCCCGCCTCAAGCTGGGCATCCCCCAGCCAATTGGGTGCTGATCCGCCACAGCCTGCCTGCTTCAATGGGTGCTTGGGGCTAGGACAAAATCTGAATCGCAGGCTGTAAAACCATTGCACCCGGTACTGTTTTCACATGCACCTACTGTGGGCAAAAATTTGCAGCAAGAATTGGCCTTACCAGCCACACTCGCCACCGCCATGGATCGTAGTTATTAAGCCTTTTTGAAGCACAATGTACCAAACTATCGTCTGTCAAGACGGAAAGGTGCCAATTATATATATATATATATATATATATATATATATATATATATATATATATATATATATATATATATATATATATATATATTACCGGCTTCGTGGCCGAGGGGTTAGCAGCTTTCTCCGCTAACCCCGAATACTCTCGTCACGTGACGCGACGAGAATTAGCAGTGGTTCGAATCGCAAAAGTGACTTATGAGAGTATGGAGCCGGTCGCTCAGAAAGTCGTGGCGTGCTGATGAGCGTAATCTAGCCTAGGAATCAACATACAGCTGAAAGATGCTGGTGTTGACCGCAATATCCTGAAACAGGATGGAAACGCGGAAAAAAAAAAATATATATATATATATATATATATATATTAGGGCTGCGACCGATTAATTTAAATTTAATAGTTAACTTCTGAAAAATTAACGATGATTAATTAGTAGTTAATTTCGATTAAAACAAAACATTTATAGTCACATAACTCACATTATAGTCGCATTTATCAAAAATCGAAATATTACTGAATTGTCTTGTTCATATGTCATCTAATAACCAACTATGCAAACAGACGAGTATGTTAACAATATAACCAGCAGAGCATTTACGTCAACTGCTATTTGTTGTTCAGTACGTGACCAAGTTCGTTCTTTTGCATCTTTTGACATACATATCAGGTATTTGTAGCGTGGATCAAGTGCTTTTGCAGTCTGTAGTATTTCAGTACTTGTCATATTAGCTACTCGTTCACTGGAGTCATTAACATATGTTGCGTTAAATTGTGCTATGTAGCCCGGATCATCATCGTGTACAGTCATATGCTTTGTCAACGATGGTATAAGTGGCAATACAAAACTACATGAAACAGAATCTTGACCGCCAAGCAGGACCGTGGTCTGACAGAATAAGTCCAAAACTTTGACATATTTCGAAATCTTCTCCCAATCTGAATCTGACAGTTTTGGACCTTTGTATTGCTTCTTTTCTATATAGACAGTTAATGCTTCTCTGGCCTGTAGAAGACTTTGTAGCATAATAAAAATACTGTTCCATCTTGTTGGTACATCTTGCTGCAGCTTACACAATGGTGACGGAGTACAATTTTGCAACTCGGTTGTGTTTGCAGCACTATGTTTAAAATGTCCGACAATTTTTCGACGTCCGGTTCATTTGTATAAGTGATGGGAGAACAGTCTTCGATTAATGGTTTAAAAAATTAATCATTAAACAAAATTAACGATTAATCGATTAATTAATAGTTTACTTCCGCAGCCCTAATATATATATATATATATATATATATATATATATATATATATATATATATATATATATATATATATATATATATATATATATATATCATGTGCCATGCCGGAAAGCGTGGGCGGTCATGACTCGCCATATCACTCGATCACCAGTGTCGTGGATCAGCTCAGTGTTCCTGTCTCGTCCATGCCAAGTTGCCAAGCCATCCAGATATTTTCCTCTCGGTCTTCCTCTTGGTCTGTTCCCCTCGATCTTGCCAGCTGTCACTAAGTTCTCCAATCCATTTCTTCTCATAACATGTCCAAAAAATTTTGACTGTCTACGTCTAATTTCTCTAATCAGTTTACGATGTTCATTTGTCTCCTGTAGTACTTGGTCATTGGTTTTTCTGTCTGTCCATGGTATTCTTTGCATTTTCCTCAGAAACCACATTTCTGCAGCCATCAGATGCTTTTCAGCTTGACTGCTCATTGTCCAAGTTTCACATCCATACAAAAGAACAGGCTCTGTGTATCCCCTCAACACTCTTTTTCTCGTTTCAATTGACATCTTTTTATTGGTCAGAATGTTTTTCATCTTGCTAAAGGCTACTTTCGCCATGGCGATTCTTGTTCTAATCACTTCAAGGCATCTCCCATCAGATGTTATAACTGTTCCAAGATAATTGTACCGATTCACTTGTTGAAGAATATTTCCATTTACTTGTATATTACATTGTGGCACTTCTTCCTTCCTACTGACGACCATAACCTGAGTCTTTTTACAATTTAATTCTAACCCCAGTGGCTCACTGTGTACAACAACCGCTAATTGTTGCAGGTCCTGCGCATTGTCTGCAATTAATACTGTATCATCTGCATATCTAATGTTATTGATGTTTCGTCCTCCAATGCTGATTCCATTTATATCCTCTACATTTCTGAAAATATTTTCACTGTACAGGGAAAAAAAGATCTGGAGAAGTTGCTAATTTTAACGTCTCTGTCCTTGTCTTGCGATGATCGGTCTTTAAGCGAATCATGATATACTAGGCACTTTTAAAGAGGTAGTTTGCCGTTGCTTTCCTCTATGGCAGTGACCTTACTGGTCGGAGACCGCAGCTATTGACTCAAGACGAGTTCCTCTGCCTGCCGTCGTGTAACTCGAGGCCATGACCCACAAATATCTGTCGGCTGCCCTCAAAATTACATCCACCACCTGCCTTACGTGGCTTCTTTTGAAAACTTCCAATAAAAGGAACACAATATAACATCACATAATCCACAGGGAAACACTATTCACAGGGAATCCAAAGGAAATCACACGAAATCCAATGAAAAACACTAAATAGCGTCCCTCCGAAAAGTAACGCTTCATCTTGTCGCCATTGTACCGGAAGCTATATATATATATATATATATATATATATATATATATATATATATATATATATATATATATATATATATATATATATATATATATATATATATATATATACATTATCAGGGCACTATTAGAAGGGGCTATAGAAGTAAAACAGATCAGTACTTATGCTTCATAGACTACACAAAAGCTTTTGACAATGTGATAATAAATTTACTAAAGTATCTGAACATTGAGGCATAGATCTGCGAATAATAAAGAACATATATTGGCAGCAAACAACAGCTATAAGAATCAATAACCGTGTTGTAGCATGTCCATTTCAGTCTATAAAGAAGGGCGTCAAACAAGGTTGTGCATTGCCTTCTGATTTTTTCTCATGGTATAATTCCATCCATCCATCATGTGCCATGCCGATAAGCGTTGGCGGTCATGTTTTGCTATCTCACTCGATCACCAGAGTCGTGGATCAGCTCCGTGTTCCTGTCTCGACAATGCCACGTCGCCAAGCCATCCATATATAATTATATGTACAGAAAATATGTCAGCTATCCTGGTTTGTAGACATAATATAAATAACGTATTTTATGCTGATGACACCATCTTGATAGCAACATGTCAGAGGGGTCTACAGCATTGGTTCTCAACCGGTGGGGAAATCCTCCCCCTCCCCTCCCCCCTCCCCTCCCCCCTCCCCTCCCCTCCCCCTCCCCTCCCCCTCCCCTCCCCCTCCCCTCCCCCTCCCCCAAGGGTGTAATGTTAGGGTTTCCAGGGTGGGGGGGGGAATTAAGATCACCCCAAGATCACGTTAATACAAGAACCGATTACTTGATATAGTTTTTCTCTCTATAGTTTACGGTTCTGTACTTCTCGCCCTTTTGAAATTCGTTTTATAACATTAGAAGACCGCAAATCACGTTTTATGTAGACGTCTAGACTTGTTCTAGTATGTGTTATTAAATGTAGCTTCCATTTTTACGTATTCTGTGTAGGTGCGGCCCGTGGGGGGGGGGGGGGGATTTATAGGGAGGAAATACGAAAGGGGGGGGGGGGGTGACGTTCTGAACATACGGTGAGGGTTGCAAAAAAGGTTGAGAACCACTGGTCTACGGCATCTACAGGAAATGATAGATACAGTGGTTGTTAGAATTGAAAAAACAATGGTTGTGCCTTAATGTGCAAGTAAAGTACAGGACGTTATTTTGGGGCAAGTGCAGAAATGCAGGTATCTAGGCGCATGTATAAGATCAGATGAAAGATGCATCACTGAGATAAAGAACATAATAGGACAAGCAAACACTGCATTCTATCTAATAAAGGACATTTTGTGCAAGGAGCCACTTTTCTTGAAAGTTAGAACAAGAGTTCTCGCATGTTACATAGAACCTGTTTTAACATACGGCTGCAAATTCTAAATAATTAGTAAACAGGCTAAAGAAAATCCCCGGAAGTCTTGGAGATGTGGTACTATTGAAGAATGCTGTAAATTAACTGGACAGCCAAAATAAGCAATCAGAACATTTAAGGGAAGCTGAGTCGCAAAGACAATTTATACCAAAAACAGAAAGAGGCATTCATCATCTTTTTTTTTTTTTTTTTTTTTGGCTACGTTATGAGAAGACAAACAATGGAATTTGTTGCGACAGCCGGAAAGATTTGCAGAAAGAGAGATTGAGGAAGACAGCGTGAGAAGATTCTTGACAGTCTTGTGTCAAGGCACGGAAGGGAGTCAACACACGAACTGATCCATTCCATCGGAGATCGCAATTTGTGAAGAGGCATGATCGCCCACGCCAGCCGGCAAGGCATTGGATGATATTGATGATCTATTGGAGGGAGTTTGTAGAAAACTGTAGAGTACTGTATATACAGACCGTTAATTTTAAATGTATACTTTTCATAAAGACATCACTTTACAGATCTGAGTATTAACTAGGTGAAACAAGAAGAGACAGTGTTTTTATTTATGATAACATCCCCATGTAATACATCGTAGAGACTAAACAGCCATGCTGATGTTTCAACCATCCTGTATTTATAAACCATATACTTCTATTACAGAGGGCCTTCCACCGACTTCTCCCACATCAAGCCATCGGGTCCTGTGAAGTTTTCTCCATGGAAGTACAGCCAGCAGCAGCAGCAGCAGCAACAGCAGCAACACAATCACTACTAGAACGACAACAACTGTGACAAGTAGATTGTCACTTACGGCCTGCTTTCAGTGTACATACATAATTCACTAGTTGATTTAGTACGTGTAAAATAACCAGCACTTCATATTCACGTAGAGACCTGTAGTCATGTGCTGTAATGTAACAGTACCTGTGTGTCATACACTGTGTGAAAACTTCTCCTTCATCGTCTGTCCGGGAAGAAGACATTGGTTGTGTTTTCCTTGCCACCTAGAAACTGTGATATGTTAGCTTTTCCGTCAAGAAATACAAACAAAACAAAAATAAATATATCAAGTAAAATAAAATAAAATAAAATAAAAGAACTCCCATAGCAGGAATCTGCTGTATGAATGTTGAGCGTTAGGACCATTACACCTGTGTAGGGTTGAGTTCACGAAGAAACAGAAGGCCAGGCGTTCCCTTTAGCAGCGAAAGACTAGAGTTGGAATTCAAGCCTTGTCCCACCGCCCTCATGCCATTCTCCGCACCACTACACTTAAGCACCCGCTTCCGACTTAGCACTGGATATATTGTTACTGGATTGGATTGTCGTCTTTGACAATAATCTCCCGGGCACACCGCAGTGTTGCCTTCTGAGCCTGGCAGCTCAGTTTCACTGATTCTGACACGATCATTCAAGTTATGGATCGTTGTTACATCCAGTTTAATATAAATATGCATATACAATTTGTAATTAACCACAGAAGATTAAGAAGGACTCGGAGGGAGGGGAGCTGGTGGAGACATGTTCTGATCATGGGAAGAGTATGTAACAGAGAGTGCATGTAAGAGCCAGCGAAATTAGAACATGATATATAATTATAAGAAAGGGACGAACAGTGTTCCTTGGTGATAGCATCTAAGAAGCCATGGAGAATATCGTGTGAACTGGGACATACAGTGTAGAAAAGGCAGAGGCAGACCGAGACTAATCATTTTCTCCTTGTAGAACTTGCTCGTTGGTTTTTCTGTCTGCCCATGGTATTCTTTGCATTTTGCACTGAAATCACACCCTCTGTGTCTGTTCCGAAACGGGACAACACTGAACCAAGTTGAGATGAGTCAAGAACCCACATCACAGCATTCGGGAAATTCCCATAGTGCTTCATTCTCATATGCAACAGTCAGCGAAGAGTCCAATATTGAAGGAACCAAGTAGTGACATTCTATGATTTAGTGACAATGACAATAAGAGATGAAAAAAAAGTAACACAGATGCAGGAAGCACAATAATCCAAACATAGTCAGTATTTCATCACATGAAGAAAACATGTTTAATGTGCACGATTAACAAGATCAATATCCAAGTACTGCAAGAGACCACATCAGAAGACATTAGCGATTTCATGGTCACGTTTGTATGAGTCGAAATGGTCTTGACACGATTGTGACAACCGAGGAAGTGAGAAGGTGTTAGAGACAAAGGTCGACAGAGGACAGACATGCCTGATGCAAACACGATGTGATAGTTAAGACGAATAGCGGTCGGTCCAACTCACCTAGAAACATAGGAAAATAATCATCTGCGCCGCTCGGCATGACACATTGTGACAAATATCTGTACCTGGATATGTGGGCACAGACACATGAAAACGTACCAACATTGGCCAGGTAAATCATTCAAACCTTACCTATGGTACATTACAACATTATCATGACCATGTCTTATACCAGCTGGCATATGTATTGATTTCTTTCCTCAGATCTCGGTCCTTGGTGCCCTGGATCAACTCGGAAGATGCTATTCTTTCATGTCACCGCCTCAGCCACCCAGCAGCATTTTTCTGTCTGCTGCTGCTGCTTTAACTACTGATGTTTCTAGTTGCCACGTGGTTTTCCAGTGCCTCTCTTCTCATCCCATGATCACAGAATGCCGCCGGTGTCATTCGTATAGTTGTACTCAATATTCTAATTATATTCGCGAATCTCTTCAAGTCTGAATTCAGCATTCGCAATCTTTCGATACTCCTTGCTTTCGCCAAGGTTTCGTATTTTTCGAGTAATTATGACACATATCAAAGCTGCGTTGTTGCTTCTGAAACAGTATGTTGTCTCCTGTTACTAACATGCACAATCAATAGTTCGTTAGCTATAACAGTCACGATTTTCTTATTTAGCTTTATTGTGGCAACGAGTTTTAAAAGATTGAAAAGGCAAGAAGGTCGACTGCATTGTACCGGGGCTTATTCGTATGGCTCGGTCTCTTTCCGCAAAGCAGCCTGTCGACAACGTCGCACAAATCACGAACTCCCTTGCTCCAGCGACGACCTCCAAGAGTCTCCGAGAAAATTGCACTCGTGAACCGAATGTCCGGGACCGGAATCGAATCTACAGCCTTCAATGTGCGGCGCAGGTGGCGTAACGACTTCGTCAGGGAGACTTTTGTCAAAAAAAGCTTTTATTGCACACAGATATCACCACAACCCGTAGATCTCACATGGAAGATCTCAACACACAACACGAACTATGTAGCACCACCGAGCATACACAACATGTGTAAGAGAGTCACACATGCTATAGATTTCCATTTCTGGGTTGGTTCTATAGATTTTTAATATACCGTCCGATCTGTTCGGATTGTCAACTGCCAAAGGATGTTATAACTTGGGCAATAATCTTCCGAATGCGTTGCCCTTTGTCCGGGAAGGTGCGATATCCATCAACTACCCAAGGGGAGGCCTACATGGTCGATTGGATACGAGCATTTGCTCTTAAACTTCCGATGTGCTGATGCCAATGTAATCGGTCCAACTCCTACAGCGGTCAATTGGACTAAAATGTTGACTTCTCGTCCTTAACTTAGTGACGTAAATTACAAGTACATCAGAGGTCGGAGTGGGCGAAGGGCGCTGGTAACAGAGAGAGAGCTAATCCACCCGAAAAATGTGCTCCAGTGCACTAGAAGTAGTACCACGTGTATGGACTACGCTTGAGTTCCAAGCGAGCTAACACATAATAAAATAACCTAACCCAGGATCAATAGGGATAGTTTTGATTAGATGTGGCTGTGTATATACTTTTCTGTTTGAAGTTCTTGTTGTGAATTTTTTGTTGTTGCTTGTTTGATTTCCTAGATGTGACATTTTTCTGAATGTGATTAGCCCTGGTTGTGACATTTTCCTGACAGTGAATTGCCCGTATTGTGACATTTTCCTGACAGCGTACTCCACTGAGTGTGACACTGTTCTTGACTGTCAAAGTACTGTCCTGTGCTGATACCATTCAAATGATGTTATCTCCAGTCCGGTATATGAATAGATCTGGGTGTAATGAATTTATCGCCAGTCCTGATTGTGAATACATCCGGATGTTGTGATGTTATCCCGAGCCAGGAACGTGAATAGTTCTGGATGTAATAAAGTAATATCCAGCCAGGAATGTAAATATATCTTGATGTAACATTATCGTGACCCTGGCGACATGTCACTGTGAACATATCATGCCTGTGATGCTAGTCAGCTATGAACGTAGGTTGACTGTGACAAGATCTGGTTGTGAAACTATCTTCACTGTGAAGAACTATCTTTAACCGTATCTTCACTGTGAAGAACTATCTTCACTATGAAGAACTATCTTTGACCGTATCTTCACTGAGACGAGATGTATATATGTGACAGTGTGTTAATTGTGACGATATCTAACTGTCAACGTATCTTCGCTGCCACGAGATCTGTCTGTGAATATATCAACAGTACGACGAAATTTATTTGAGACAGCATCATAACTGTGACGTGATCTATCTGTGTCTTCATTGTGACGAGATCTGGCTGTAAAATAACTCCAGTGTGATATTGTTTTGGCTGTGACCTAATTTCCCTATGCTGTCCATATTTTCAATAATGCAATATTAAATCTTGAACAAAACGAGTGTTTGTTGCAATTGCTTTTAAATATCTTAGCAGAATTGACTGTAAATAGTTTAGACTGAAGATTTGATTGTATATTAATATAAACGATAGAACGTGATATTGCGCTAGTCTGGACTAGAGATATGATTACAAAAACTTCGATAAAGGAGAGGGATATTGGTACTCGAATATGTTATATATAACATCATATGTACGAGGGGCCTTCAAATGAAAACCGTAAATGTTTTGTGTGCGCGCGCGTGTGTGTGTGTGTGCGTGTGTGTGTGTGTGTGTGTCTGTGTGTGTGTCTGTGTGTCTGTGTGTGTGTGAATATATTCTGAAAAAGTAAAGAACACACGTATCAGATTCCAATGTAGTCATCACTGCGTTCAAAGAAAGTCCCCCAGCGCCGATAAGGTTCCTAGATTCCTGTAGGTCGCGTGTGTAACCACTTATGCACCACCTGCTTTATCTCGTCATCGGACCAAACAGTTTTGAAACTTCCTACTCCACTCATACACTTGCTGGAATGACAGGTACGCATCATCATACTGGTCATTCACTCGCCGAAGAATTCATATTTATAGGTTTCGCCTCTTCACTGATAACAAAACAAAACACGGATAAGAGAACTTACTCCTCCTTGGTGCATGTCAAATGTGGGGCGTCAATCTTTGAACTGTCCTTATGACGTCACCGTTGTCGTCTCACCATGGTGGAATGGAGAGGTCGAGAAGGTGTGGCTGGGAAAGAGGCAGGCTGTCAAAGACTGGCAAAAGGCCAGAAAGGCTAACATGCCACAGGTTGAATTGGCGAACCTGAAGACTGAGGTCGTTAGGACGACAACTTTATTCAAATCCTACGCCAAACAGGCCAAGGCCGACAAATGGGACGAGTTCTGCAGGAAGGTGTGCTCCGAGCAATCTCTTACGACATTCTGGCGCCTCCACAAGAGCATGAACGGTGCTGCACAACGTAGGGGTATTCCAGACTTTCAAGGCACAGACCTCGCATGGAAAAAGTCGGATGCGGATAAAGGTAAGGCCCTTCTTGCACGCTACATAGAACAGACTGACCAGAAAGACGAGCCCGCCAGACAGAGGACCACAACAACACTCTCTCAGTTGTGCGAGGGGGTCGGGACAGACGAAGAATGGACGATCACAGTTGACATATTGCGTGCGATGCTCAAAAAATCACCTAACACCGCCCCAGGCCCAGACGGCATCCGATATGGTGACCTAATGGTGATATCAGATGATGACATGGAAGAACTGGCCAGAGAATTCAACACCAGTATCCAGAGGGGTCAGGTCAAAGAAGAATGGCTACACAGCTACTTGCTGCCGCTGCCAAAACCGAACAAAGACCACTCCAAGATAAGCGGCTACAGAATCATTACGATGCAGAATACTGTTGGCAAGCTACTGGAGAAAATTGTAGCACACAGACTTGCTTGGGACTTGGAACAGAGTCATGGCTGAATGTGGCGGTCTTTGCTCAAGATGTTTACGAAGGATTTCAGGTCAGAGAAGAGACATGTGCGGCCGCCATAGACTTAGAGGACGCATATAACAGAGTATCTTTCGAGCACTTGATGCAAACCCTCCTCAGACTGAAAGTGCACCCTCACCTTGTACGATGGATAGCTGCAGTTCTACTCCAAAGGAAGGTGGTGCTAAGATGCGGGAGTTGGTCTTCTGAGCCGATAACGATATGTCCAGGATTGCCGCAGGGTTCACCACTGTCACCAGTACTATTCAACGTGTATACGGTGCCGATCACTGAACAACAGTTGGATGGGAGGGGTAGGACTCTATCATTCGTTGACGACATCCTCGTGTATCGACAGGGTCGAGATAGACAGGCGGTTGCCAACTATATGCAGGGCGAACTAGATCGAATTTCCTCATGGTGTGCTGATGCCGATGCCCTTGTCAACCCTGCAAAGGCAACGGTTACATGGTTCTCACTAAACAACCATATTGTGATAACAGACCTGCCGGCAGTAAGAATGGATGGGAGCATTCTGAGTAGAACCCAGTCAATGACATATCTTGGCGTGAGGCTTGATCGTAGCCTGTCCTTCAGAGATCATGTCGATTATGTCATAACGAAGGCTCGAAAAGGTTTGGCAGCAATGAGAGTCATGGCGAGTGCCAATATCGAGCAAAGACTGCTATTACTTCTGTTCCAAGGACTTGTGCTTTCACGCATCGAGTATGCCCTGGCCATCCTCACTGTCAGCCCTACACAGATTGGAAGACTTGAAAAGGTACAAAACGAAGCCATGCGCATCATTTTGGGCTGCACGAGAGACACCAGCTGTGTAGCAATGAGATACCTCCTTGACTTCCCGACAATGGAACACAGGATCAAGATCTGGAGAGCTCGTGCATACTTAAAAATAAGTGCAGATGAGCAGCACCCTCTGCATGACGCTGTATTCAGAGAAAAGGGTGACAGGCTAAAGAGGGGCAAATCATGGATGGGTCGGGCGGAAGATGTCGTCGGACAGGTCTGCAGTCTTACCAGTATCAACCCCGGCAAGGAATGGGTGCCGGTGCCTCCAGCTTTTAAGTGTACCTTCTCCTGCATTATCACACTCGACAGACGGTGCAGAGAGCAGAACCCTGCCGCTGTCAATGCAGAGGTTAACGCGCTCATCTATGATCACTCAGATAGCCCCGAAGTGCTCATCTATACAGATGGATCTGTTGTAAAGCAGCAGAGAAGTGCGTGGGCATTTACAGCCCGCTCAGCGGGCCGAACCGTTCAAGAATCCAGTGGTGCCCACTCCATGACCACGAGCAGCATGACGATGGAGGTGATGGCAGTTATACAGGCTTTCATGTGGCTGGAATCACAGCATTATACCAACGTGTGTGTACTAAGTGATTCAATGAGCATGATTCAGAAGGTCGAAGCTGGATCTGTACGTAGACAGTGGACTGAGTCGCTGCGGAAGTCTGTTGTCCGCAAAGTCACCTTCATCTTCGTCCCAGGACATGCGGGAGTCGAGGGAAATGAACGAGCTGATAAATTGGCTGGCTCTGCACCCCCTGTAGATGGCCAGCCCATGGATCGTGCCGATGTTATTAACGCCCTTAAAGATATGGCGAGAACAGACGATTTTGACGCCAGTGATTCCACATCGCTTTCCAGGATGAAAGACCTGGGAGTAAGAATCGGCACAGCCAGACGCGAGAGGTACATCGGGAAAACAAAGCGCCTCGTCATCCAACACAGAACTGGCACTATTAGCCACTGGACGCTGATGCATATGCTGGGGGGAGGATCTGAGCACCTATGGACATGTCCGGAGTGCAACGAAGATACCCCAACTGATAACTAACTAACTAACCGTGATGCCACGTGCTAAACACCCTGACATCATTAACAACACTATTGACAGGTAACAAGACAATGGTATGGTAATTGTAATTCTATCACACCTTTATTGTTTTGATTTAAAGCGCCATCGTATAAAAACAGACATGGTCTAACAGGATGTTGAAGAGACAAGTGCTGTGGTGTTTGCATGCTTGTGCTATTATACTCGACGAAAATCACAGTAATGCCATAGAAACGTTAAAGGTACGAACATTGTGTTTCATTGATTTATGATCGAAGAAGCCTTATCTTATTATGCATGCAAATGGAACACTGCTTTTTACCTGGGCACATTTCTTTCCTTCATGGTGATCGTTGCATTTAATTACATTTTTACTTTTTACATGGATGTGGTGTCGATTCTTGAATATATTAAAACTCTTTAAACTGTAATTGAGGTCGTTAACGAGTGAATACATTGCATTAGTTCATCACGATTGTAGCCTAATTCATCAAATGTAACCAAGAATAAATTAGGAAGAACTTGGAAGCAACAGAGATGTGGTTCCTAAGACTAATGTTGCAAATTCCTTGGACTGTCATTGTGTCTAACAACGACTGCCTGAAAGAGGTTAATGAAACTAGAGCAGTATATACGACAATAAGAAATAGACAAACAGCTTTCCTTGGTCATGTGATGAGAAGAGAGGCATTAGAGAACAATGTGACAAATGGAACGATCGAGCGGAAGAGAGGGAGAGGCAGACCAAGAGAAATGATGCTGCATGGATTGAGACGGTGGTATGGTGGAATATCATCAGCAGAGTTGATCCAGAAAACCAACGATTGAGATATGTGAAAGTCATGAACGCCTACTCCAGCCAGCATGACACTTGTTGATTATGATGATGATGATGAATCAAGAATCGATTGATAAATTAATTATGAACAGTTTTAACATCGCAACAATATATAACCTCTGCCTGAACAGTGCAAAAGATACATTTTTGCTACAAAAGTGCCGGACAGATGGAAGATGTCAGATAATTGTATTTAGTCTATACTGACTTATGTCGAGGACAATCAGGAACCCTTGTTCGAATGTAGAACTGAGGACTTACGGTAACGTTATTTCATCGCTGTCTAGATAGGGTCAACGTGGCCTAATGGATAAGTGCGCACGCTCTTACATTTCCGTTGCGCTGATGGTGTGGTAGCCATTTCAACCCCTAAACCGGTCAGTTGGACTATAATGTCGACTTCTCTTCCTTGATTTGAGGACGTGAATTACAAGTACCTCAGAAGTCGGAGTGGGATCGTCTGATGGCGAGGGACACTGGTAAAAGTGAAAGTTAATCCACACACAAACATCAGATACTTTCACAACCAGATCTTGTGAGAGCACCTGCAAGTATTAGTAGCACGTAAGTAGATTATGCGTATACCCTTCGGCCACGCTGGCCTTTATAGAAAAAAAAGTGTTAGTTGCATATCCTTTACATGATGTCGCAATCAACCCAAACCCGTTTTATTATTTATAATTTCTCTGCAAGATTACATTATTAGTTTGCTATTACTGTCTGAACGACTGGCACTCATACCTTTGCATGAAAAGCAAAGAATTTGCGGTCTGCTTCCATATCGCCCGCATTGGTGGTTCAAAGGCGGTATGCGGGACAATTAATTGCTTTCTTAACCCTTTCGACACAGTGCCGTTTACACAAACTTCTCCACTAAATAAAATGGGAGAAATGTAAACATTGTTTCCTGCATTACATTATCAGTAGATCTCAACAATCTGTAGCTAACGCTAGTTTGGCAGTACATACAATACAATTCGGGTACAGTAATAATGCAATGTGTGATACTACAAGGTGTTTGTAAAGTCTCACAACACTTTGTAATAAGAACAATTTTGAAAAATGAAGTACATGACCTCATAAAAAAATTTGCCCCACAGTCCATCGTAAAGCAACATGCGGGAATGGCTGTCGTCTAGTGGATTAATTCTTTGCACTCCAAACAGAATGGTGTTATCAGGGCGTGGAAATAACAACAGACACGTTGCAAAAGGTATTTGACAATATGAAGAGAGTGTACAGTTATGTCTTGAAGCCCGCAGTGGAAATTTCCAACAATTGTTATAATGAATACCCAATTGGTAATTTACAGCTACCCCAAAACAACGTTAGACCATAGCAGTACTATTGTAACTAATTTAAAGACTTTTTTAGCACATTGTTTGATGACGTAATGTACTTTATGTTTCAAATTAGTTCTACATGCAAAGTGTAGTGAGACTTTACAACACCGTGAATATAGATGTGCCACATCTTGGGTATGTACATCTTTGACTACATGAGAAGCAATGCATCTTGCTATGTTCAGTGGTGTCGGTAGCAGGTTATTGCCCACGACTAGCAAGGCCGACAAACCATCATAAAAATGTGCTCAGTTGACACCTACTCAACAGGACTCTGAGATGTACACGACAGATTGTAGATCTGATGACTTGTTGATAATCTGCCCAAATTGTCTTTGCCTTTATTTATGTATGTACATTATTTTAAGGCTTTAGAATACATACTTTTGTACTTAAAATAATAATTGTTTAGTCACATTTACCGTAGACGTTATGAGTGTGTGTAATGCTGCATTTGGGCAATAAATTATTATTTTTTACTGAACATGGGAGTAGGTCATTTCTTCTTAACACATTAAATGCCATGGGATGATTGTCGTAAGCGAATTTCCGCAGTTATCATGTGCTTATATTATCGCCGAAATGTCATTGAGTTTAATATAACATGTCTGCTACCATATTAACAACATTTAAATCATAACTGTGACACACCCCCAATGTCACATTTTTGGCCCCCATCCATATTTGTAAGGTCCAAATCTACTTTATGCTTGGCCCAGAATTTGGTGATGAAGAAAAACGCACCTTGTTACATCGGCTGATTCTGCAGACAACCTAATCTGCAGCTGGCAGTTCTGGCAGTGTTAGTGATTGCGTGTGTTTGTGCTCGACATTGTGTGCATTGTCTTTTACAGAAAGCCAAACCAAATCACTGACTTTCCTCTTCTTATTTACTTTCTCTTAGAATCATCCCATTGTTGCAATTCTGATTGTTGCATCAACCGAACTATTTTCTAAACACCACGAAGGTTACGGTAGAGTTTCCCTGGGGTGTTTCTCCGGACATAGAACAAACCTTTCTGAGCTGTATTTAGTACTATGTTGTAGTATTCCCTGCAGTCTGAGGTATGTTCCTAAATGTACACATATTGTCGAATATGTCTTTAGCTTTGTGTATATGGGCTATTGGGTCCTGTTCTTTATAAATATAGTGACTTGCCCAGCCCTGCGCAATAGATAATAATTATCTGGTGAATGTGTATATGTCTGCGTATGTGTGTGTTTAATGTTTTCTGTTGGTGATATGTAGCTGGGATATCTGGTTGTTATGTCTCAGCCACTGTCCCTTATTTGTAAGCCCTCTCACGGTCAGTTATGCCGCACTATTTTGGAGACCGCGGCAGAATGATTCTTAGTCGCTGGGTAGTTTCTGGCACCTTGCCGTTTTAACAGACGATAGTTTGTAAAATGGAGTAACACTTCTCTATAACACAGCCTGAACTATATTTAGAGACCATGTGTTGTCCATGTAGCATGATCTCTCTCTCTCTCAGTCTGCCTAGTTTTACTCCACAGGAAACGTAACACCAATACTCTTGGAACAAGACAAGCTGCAGAAGCTGTAGGATCAGCAAAGCGACACTCAAACTGTCTGCCTGTCACGGCTTCCACCCTAGATCAGTTATCGACCAAATTTTAAGGCCTTAAGGTTGCATTTCATCGCACTAGGATCAGGCTTGTCCCCTCTTAATTGAACTCCTCCGCCCAAAGCCGCTGGCACAATATGGGGTGTTGGGTTAGGTGAGCGCCTCTCAACATTCAGCGCTAACAGAAAACAGGTAGTACCGTTTACTGCCAGAGAGGGTTTAAACATTAATGACAGAAAACTGCGAATGTAGACAACTCACTACAGGCGCAGTAATTTGAACAACGGTCAGTAACACGCAGGACTGGTCACTAAAGTCAGGTTATAAGGTGACACGTCAGACGGTGCTTACACGGATGAAATTAATCGGCAAGGCGGAGGCTGACCTGGCAACATCTAACTCTGGCAGCTTAACATGATTTACGCTACAATTTTAGAGATTAAAAGAAGATGTATTCTATTCACTTCACAGTGGGAATAGAAGAACCAATTAGTAGCTACAGCCATCGAGAATATTTTCCAACATACAATTGTGCTAATGTTAACCACGACAGATGCCGACAAGCTAGATGTTCTAACAGCCAGCGCCGACGTGAGAATTGTGTTCATTCTGGATAAATACAAATTGTGAGTTGGTAACTAGTTTCTTATTTTTAATTGAGTATTGGCAGCGAAGAATAAAGGGAGACAATGACGTCAGAGCGACTCACATGCCAGGCATGTATGATGTTTCTGGCTGTGCCACGCATTGAGCGGAGGCCCGTTTTGTTCAACGCTGGAATCTGCTGCACCGCGGGTTGCTAGAAATAAACTTTCAAGTATACTGACAACGAGTGATTCTTCAATTCATGTGTCTGCTGTAATTTTCTTTAGTGACTATGTGCCTATCGCTGTATATGACATAACGAGCTATTCTTTAAGTAAACAATGACATCCATGAATGTTTTAACCCTCCCTGGTCCTGTTAATATATTTTGTCACTGTCTCTTTTTGCATTGCTCTCTATCAGCTACTTTTTGAGTCATGGCAATTAGGCAACATGAAAGTGGTTCGGTCATGTATTACAATTACTGCCAAACAGCATAAACACTGTCAAAGACAGCAAGAGTTGAATCCACCAATGATAAATTAGCGGAACAGCAGAAGAAACGCCTCTTAGAATGTACACTACTCACACAATGACGCTATTCGCGAGGCTTTCAGGCCTCCAAAGACCTACGAAGGATGTCTGAGTATACACTGTTCCTCGGGTATAGATAAAACTCATCCGTTCTTATGGTCAAGAATTACTTATATTTCACTCAAATATCTCCATAATTATTCACTATTCTTTGTAGATCTTACCAGTGGAATCTCAACATATTGCACAACTTCCAAGAACTCTTTAGCACCGACGAAGGGCCATATGTGTTTATACCAGAACCACATACCTTACATAGTCATCTGTGTGTGCAGAACTTTTCCCCATAACATTTCTTCGATATGTCTCTTTATCATAAGCCAGACGTCATGTTTCTGCTGCTGTAATGTTTACATTTTCTACTACATCTAGCATCCATCAGTGTTATGGTCTTCTTCAAGGTAGCATGCAGTGTTATCTTTCTTCTGATAGTCGTGTCTGTGTACGTGCCGAATATATTTCATTGTCCTATATTGTGCTTCTGGTTATAACCAATTCTCATCAATACTGAGTTCTTGTTGGGTAGATCTGTGTGCTCTCTGTTTCGTCCATAGAATGTTTAACACACTTTACTTCTGTAACATACTTCTGTAACAGACTTTTGTAACAGACTTTTGTAACACACTTCTGTAACAGACTTTTGTAACACACTTTTATAATATACGTTTATAACACACTTCTGTAACACACTCCCATATAAGGGGAGATACTAGAACAAGTAACAAGTTTCTCCTATCTTGGACATGTAATAACAGATGATGGCAGAAGTGAAACAGAAATCAAAAACTGAATAGGAGTGGCAAAATATGCTTTCAACAGCATAACATCAGTATTAACATCTAGAGAGATTAACAACGCATTACAATCTTGAATTTTCGAACGTTATTAAACACTACTATATGGCGCGGAAGTCTGGACATTGAACAAGCAGCTAGAAAGTCGAATAGAGGCCCTGGTGATGTGGATATACAGAAGAATATTTCATGGAAACAAATACAATTAAATACATAGGTTCTAGAAAAACTGGGAACGAAGAGAGAGTTGGTGAAAGAAACAAAAAAAAAGAGGCAAGATAAATATTTCGGTTACTTGAAAAGGCATAACACTCTTATAAATACCATACTGGAGGGAAAACTGAAGGCCAACAAGCTAGAGGTAGACAACGATAGGACTGGGAAGGTAACATCAAGAGATGGACGATCAGTAACCTGACAGAATATTCAATCAGTGCAAAAGAAGATATATTGCAGCCAACCTTCATTGTGGAGACGCCACCTGTTTGATTGAAGTTAAATGGCCAAGTTCTACATCCTTGATTTGCCACAGAACATGTGAATGATCTCAGTAATGCAACTCTTCTTGTTCCATCTGTTCTAGACTATGACTATTTTAACTGCTTTAGTGTTTGTTCAGCAATGTGTGTTCTACTTGTAATTTCTGTAATGTCATTCACATCGTCCGTCAGCAGAGAGCCTAGATATTCAAATTGCTGACTTTCTATAATCTCCATACATTCATGTATACAAAAACACAAGAAGGTATATCAGATATGTTCACAGTCAATTCAGGAGTGAAACAATGATGTGTGCTCTCTCCTTTGCTATTTAATGTCTACATGGACAGAATATCCAAAGAAGCAAGTCTTGACAGAGCAGATTCAGAAAATTGAGACCTCTTTTACTCTAGATGAAACAACTGACCCACAGGAAATAAATTAACTTCTATTTGCAGACGATCTGTGCCTGTTTTACAGCGATGAGGGCAGACTACAAAATCATATTACTAATCTGAGTTCAACCTGCAGCAGATACAATATGAGTATAAACACAGCCAAAACCGAAGTAATGCAAGTTAGCAGATCGCCGGGCCCACTAAGTATACATATACATAGCACAACTCTGAAACAAGTTAAAGAATTCGAATATCTTGGAAGTATGATCACAGAAGATGGCAGATTGAACAGAGAAATCGAAATTAGATGTCAAAAAGCTAGTGCACTTACATATCACCTATCACCCCTACTGAAACATCCAAATATACCCATGTCCGCAAACCGACAGATAATAAACAGCATATTCACGCCAACCCTATGCTATCAATCTCAAACTTGGGCTTTATCCAAATCACACTTTCACAAAATCAACACCTGCGAGATGAGATGCCTGAGGAGAGCTGCAAACTTAACAATCCGAAACCGAGTAAGAAATGCTGTTATCAGACAGAGGATGGAAATCTCAGCACATTGCGCAATTTCCAAGAACTCTTTCCCCCGTAACAATTCTTCGATATGATCAACACCTTGTGCCACATTTATTGAAAGACAGAAGATCAAGTGGTTTGGCCATCTCGTTAGAATGCAACACCAAAAACTACCACCACTGGCCTTACATCAAAGATCATCTGCGACGAGACCAAACGGACGTCCAAGAAGAAAATGGGTTGACAACATCAAAGACATGGTACAATCACACGGAATGACACTATCCAGTGCCGCCAACCGGACGCTGGAGCGCAAATTATTCCTCCCCACGACGCTTGACGGCAGTAGTGGAAGATGATGCTGATGATGCTGATGATGATGATGTTGATGATGATGATGATGATGATGATGATGATGATGATGATGATGATGATGATGATGATGATTCATGTATACACATGTAGTCATAGTGAATTAGAGTTTGGCTGTATGTGTGGTTTATTTTTGTGCCTATGAGACTCGCTATTGAATCGTTTGTAATCATCTTTCGACTGTCATGTTGAGTTTCTTTGGATGCATAATGCGGTAGTTTCTCCTTGGCTGTCCACATGTACGTGAATCCTAAGCCTTTAATAACCCCAAGAATCGCCATGTTAAGTTGATACCCGGCTCCGTGATACTCCCACTAACAGCAAAGAGAACAGCGAATGTGTCCAATTATCCAGGTGGATATTATACACCCGGAGCTGCGTCTGCCACACTTTGGTCTGTTTGCCATCATCTATCCCTGGGATGTGCAGTAGGGGGTTTAACTTGAATCGGCCATGAGACCATGAATACATTTCTCAAACTCCCCGATACTAACTATTTATTTAATAAGTAATTAATAGACCCTCCTACACGTCTCAATGAGCATTTATTATATGGCAGTGATCCTAAATTGTTAAAAGATCAATCGACACACGATGGGTGATGTGGTCAGCATCATACCTGTCGCCTTTATTTCCCAGTACATTTCCTGATAACCAGGTTAGGTTACGTCCACCGGGGAGACCAGGTCAATTTGGCAAAAACAAATCTCATCTATGTTTATCGATGTTTATAATGTATGAAATGAAAGCGATAAGAAGGGCAGAATGTCAGACTTACCTGCGTGCCCATTTCGTAACCCTTTGAAAATAGTTCGTTCGTTCGTTGGAATATAAGGACAGCAGACAAGCGTGCGACCAACAGCCCTATAGCGGCTACTTTAATACGATGTTTAAAATGCTTTGTTTTTAATATATATGCTTTTTTTAAAAATATGTAATACAAAATGTTATAATATTCATTGTATTATTATGAGATATGTTGTAATATTTTACAAATAACATACGGGAATGTAGCTAAACATTAGAAGCGCATATGATGTAAGGCAGGGGTGGGCAAACTTTTCGTGCAGAGGGCCACATTGACAAATGTAAAGCTATTGGCGGGTCGCATATATATATATATATATATATATATATATATATATATATATATATATATATATATATATATATATATATATATATATATCCATTTTGTTTACAGCAACCTATCACAATAAGTAATTATTAATTATTTATAGGTTATTAAGCAGTATAAATAGCTAATTATTGCAATTTTACTTTACTTATACACTTATACATTATATTTGACAAAATGGACAAAAACGTTTACTAATTTGTTAACACGATTTTACAACTTGTTATTATAACAAATATTCTTTATTATCTATCAATGGCTTTAATTTAGACACACAGCGACTACATTGTCACTGCAGTTGTTGATTTCTAATGAGATGTATGTAACTGCTTGCAATTTTTGACAATATTCTTGAAATCTGGAGCAAATTTAATTGTTGAAATTCGCATGACAGCATGCAAGTTGCAGTCCGACAATAAAGACCTATTCTTAGATTTGTTGATCTTCAAGCAAGAGAATGCTTATTCGCAAATGTATGTTGATCCAAATAATGATAAAAGTTTAGCTGCAAAATTTTACGAGTTTGGAAATGATTCTTGTGATAAAGATCCATAGAAATCCAGCAAACCATCTGTCTTGAATTTCTCTTTCAGGTCATGATCTGCTTGTAAGTCAAGCAGCTCAAACTGTATGTCCTCTGTGGCTGTATCAGCTTCTGTACTAAAAGGTGAACTGAGAATATTGAACTATAGCTCTAATTTCTTGAAATCTTGGAATCTCCATCCAAATTCTTCAATCAATGCATCTAATTGGGCTTTGTATTTTTCAGTCATTTCACCAGAAATGGTTTCTTGTTTCAGCAAAGGGAAGTGACACAATCTTTTTTCACTTGCTTGTCTGGAGAACAGTGAGAGTTTTGCCTGAAATGATTTTACATATACACACAATTCATGTGCAAACACACCATTGCCCTGAAGTTTGACATTCAGTTCATTTAATTTTTCCATAATTTCAATGGCAAACATAAAGTCTAACTGCCACTCTTTATTGACAATGTTAGTATTAAAGTCACATGTAATGCCCTTCATCTCTAGGAACATCACTGTTTCTTCTCTGAGTTCTCACCATCGCCTCAACACCTTGCCGAGACTCAGCCATCGAACACTGGTGTGGTACAGGACCAAATCGTCAAGTAGTGACTTGAACTGTCTGTGATTAAGTCCTCTTGATCTGATGAATTTGATGACACTGACAACTGGGTAAATAACATGCTTGATATTCAAAACAGTTTTACACAGACTTTCTTGATGAATCACACAGTGAAGTGGTAATAATGTGTGGTCTGGATATTCTGTTTTAATCTTATCACTTATCAACTTTACCAGACTTACATTTTTTCCAGTCAAAGCACGAGCTCCGTCAGTTGTAACACTTGCCATCTTGTTCCAAATCAACCCAGTTCTTTCAGTACAGTTAGTAACAGCATTGAGTATATCATGGCCTGTGGTTGTGTCTTTGAGTGACTTAACACTCAGTAACTCTTCAGTGAGTTTGAAAGACATGTTTATTCCACGTATAAATAAAAATAATTGGGCAGTATCATGTACATCGGTACTTTCATCCAATGCAAGAGAGTACCACAAAAATTGTTTACTTGCATCTTGAAGTTTATGCATCAAATTGTCACTGATCTTGTCAACACGTCTGACCACAGTTCTCCTTGTCAAAAATGTTTTATTTTTTTGTTTTGGACACATAATGTTTGCTGCATCTAGCAAACATTCCTTGATGAACTCGCCATCAGAAAATGGCTTGTTCTGTTTTAGAATTATGTGTGACAACACAAGACTAGTTTAAGTTGTGGCATCTTGAATTGAAGACTGTTTAGTGAAAACAGTTTGCTGTTTCTCCAAATTTTTTCACCAACTCAAGGCATTTCCTTTCCTTCTCTTCGGACATTAAATTGAATCCGAAATCGGAATGTTTTGTTTGATAATTTTTTTTTTTTTTTTAATTGTAATCCTTGAAGACAGCCACTGACTCACGACACAACAAGCAATCTGATTTGCTACCAACTTTTATAAGACAGTACTTAGTTGTCCGTTCATCATTAAAAACACGGCATTCATCTTCAATCTTACGTTTGTTATTGACACTCATCATAACGGTAAATGAAATTCTGTAAAATTCAACAAAATAACTTAAAAATGAGTTTAAAATTTTTATTTCTAAATGCCCTCACGGGCCGCATAAAATCACTTGGCGGGCCGCATGTGGCCCTCGGGCCGTAGTTTGCCCACCCCTGATGTAAGGGAAACAAAACATACCGAGCGAGACAATTCCCATTAAAGAGAGAGAAACATAAGTTATTTCCCTGTCTCCATGTACTATTACATGTCGGTCCGGGTAAACGTAATATCCCACATCGTGTGTGTGGGTGGGTGGGTGGGTGCGTGCGTGCGTGCGTGCGTGCGTGCGTGCGTGCGTGCGTGTGTGTGTGTGTGTGTGTGTGTGTGACGGGATAAGTCAATAACAATCTATCTTTACGATGTGTGCCCAGAAATTGTTTTCCCTATATTGTGAAACTATTACGAGAAATTCAGAATGTGAGCGAGGACTGACCATAGGAGGACTAACGTTATAATATTATAAGATATATAGATGGTACAGTAACTGACCATAGGAGAACTAACATCATAATATAAGATATCTAGATGTACAGATTTGATTGCAGGTAATGAACAGGATCTGAAGTATGTAATAGGCTTGCTTATTGTACACAGTGAACCTCTAGGGTTAGATTTCAGTTGTATGACAACACAGGTGATAGCCATCTCCAAGAGGAAATACATTCTTCTTGGAAATTCAATTTCAGGATTTAGAGACGCAGATGATAAGATCCCTATACTTTATTAGTTCTATATGTTTAGACAAATTGTTACCATCAGCTATAGGTATGCATGGCCAAAATGGATAAGAAAGCATCCGGTGTGCTGATGCTGAGGTAAGGGGTTCGACCCCAACGCCGGACAGTTGGACTAAAATGTTGACCTATCGTCCTTGACTTGAGGACGTAAATTATAAGTACCTCTGAAGTCGGAGTGGGTTCGCCTGATGGCGAGTGACACTGTTAATGGGTAAAGCTAATCCTCACGCACAATTAAATCCAGCACTACTAGAAGTAGTTTGTATGGATTACGCTTGAGTTCAAAGCGAGCGATTCCCCCCCCCCAAAAAAAAAAAAAATAAATAAAAAAAAATGAACAGCATAATTATCTTCTCAACTTAAAATAATGATAATAATAAAAAAGTCGGGAGGATCGACTTCATTGCACTGGGTTTTATCCCATTCAGTTCTGTCTCTTTCCGCAGGGTGTCCTGCTGAAAGCGTCGCACAAAGCACGAAATTCGTGGCTCCAGCGACGACCCCTATGAGTATCCGAGAAAAATGCACTCGTACACCACAAGACGTAAGGCCAGAATAGAACCCACAACCTTCAGAGCGCGAAGCAGACGGCTTGACTACTTTGCCACGGAGACTAAATAATAATATTTATTATAATAGTAACAATAATAATAATAATAATAATAATAATAATAATAATCATCATAAATAATGTCCACTGAGAACACTTCATGCCAACCAATAAATGACATCCAACAATGAAGACAATGAACAACACATCACAAACTTTGAATATCTTGACTTCATCATCAACACCAATATTAACTGTTCATAAAGCGGGTGATGGTAGATATGGTTCCTGGAATCAGAATCAGTGGTTGACTAGCATGACGATGGACACATGACACTACGGACTTACTGGGCATGAGGGGACTTGCGGTAAACGAACTGGAGTAGGATCTAGACACGTTTCGTCCGGCCTGATGTGAATGCCGTTATGCGAAGGACCTGCTATGTGATGATTCTCTGTGAAGTGAGGAAACATGATTTTGTTGGTATATATAAGATGGGTAGTTTGCCATAGTTATCTTTCTTAGCAGTGACCGTAATAGGCGATGAACGTAGTAATTGTCTCCAAGAAGAAATGATTCTCTGTCTACCGTCGTGAAATTGGTGACCACAGCCTACTATTATCTGTCGGCTTCTCTTCAACTCCATCCAGTACCTGGTAAAAGCAATGAGCAAGTCCTACAAGAAGCAAATGAACACTGTAAACCGATTAGACGTAGATAGTAACATTTTTATGGCGACGTTGTGAGAAGAAATAAACTGGTAATTTGATGACAACTGGCAAGATTGAGGGGAACAGAATAAGGGGAAGGCAGATAAGTAAATTTCTTGACGACTCGGCCACGTGATATGGTCAGGACAAGAACATGAAGTTGATCCACGACTATGGTGATCGTGTGAGATGGCGAAACATATCTCCTTACGCAAATCGGCAAGGCACATGATGATGGTGATGATATGATGATACTTGAGTATAATGAAAAAAGTGATATAATTTCATGTACTTCTGCACAGATCCATTTAAGCTTAGTGGATAGAACCTTTCTGACACATCACCATCACGTGCCTTATCGATAAGCGCGGTCGGTCATGGCTCGTCATCTCACACGATCACAGAGTCGTAGATCAGATCGATGTTCATGGCACGATTATGACGTGTGGCCAAGCTCTTGAAGTAATTATCGCCCACTTTCCCTTTTAACTTTACCTTCAAGTGTTCTAAACCAGTATGCTCAGGAAGATATAGAAGGGGTGGGTCCGGGTAAAACTGTTTGTGTCTCTGGAGCGGCCACAGCTGGCAAAGATTTTTCTCATTTTTGTGCCAGGGTATGCAGGTGTCCATGGACATTAGCAGGCTGTCAGGTTTGCAGGTATGGCTACTGTGGAGGGCGCACGAACCATGAACCAGGCTGATATAGTGACTGATCTACGAGAAGTAAAACGTTTTTGAGAATTAAGTGACGACTGTGAATCTACAACAGGAAGTTAAAAGAGGTGTCTCCAAACAAGAACACTATTCAGTAAGCCAAAGAAGAATAACAAATCAACACAGAACTGGTGTCGTTAACCTCTGCGCGCTGCGAGATTTACTGAGGAGGGGATCCGAGCACTTATGAACTGAATGGTTCGATGTGCAAAGATGGTGATCTGTCGACTAACTGACTAACTAACTAACTAACTAACTAACTAACTAACTAACTAACTAACTAACTAACTAACTAACTAACTAACTAACTAGCTAACTAACTAACTACCAAACTGACTGACTGACTGACTGACTGACTAACTAACTAACTGACTAACTAACTAACTAACTAACTAACTAACTAACTAACGAACTAACTAACTAACTAGCTAACTAACTAACTAACTAACTAACTAACTAACTAACTAACTGACTGACTGACTGACTGACTGACTAACTAACTAACTAACTAACTAACTTTAGTTATTAGGTTGTTACCAAGTTCTAAACAATGTTTTCCTGTCTTAAAAAGTCTTAAAAGTCGAGAAAATAGACTTCATTGCCCCCTGTTTTATCCCATATGGCTCGGTCTCTATCCACAGGGCGGGCTGCCGAAAACGTCGCACAAATCACGAACTCCGTAGCTCCAGCGACGACCTCCTGGATCCTCCGAGAAAAATGCAGCGGTAAACCGTCTAGTGAAACTAAATAACGAAGACACAAACAATAGATTGCACGATTTATGGCCTGGCACATTTTCTGCATCTCGTCAGGTACATAGTGCAGAAATCACTCAACATAAACTAAAGTAATAAGATACATCCTTCAAGCTAAAATATACAGTATAATATGCACATATTCACACAGTAATTCGAATTGTATACCATGGTTATTTTAAACTAACTAAGTATCATGTCTTTCTTTTTGCACAAAATGTGCTTCTGTAAATTAATGGTGATTTTTTTCCGCCAGATTAACGCGAGATCGACTAGTTTGTGTGTTTAAAAAAAAAGTCGCTTAAAAGTCGACGGGGTCGACTTCATTGCACCGGGTTCTATCTTATATGGCTCGGTCTCTTTCAGCAGCGCGGAAAGCGTCGCACAAAGCAGGAACTCCGTAGCTCTAGCAACGACCCACAGGAGTCTCCGAAAAATTTCACTCGTAAATCGAAGGACGCAATCGAACCCACAACCTTCGGAGCCTGAGTTAAGCGGCTTGACCACTTCGCCACGAAGACTCCCAGCTGAATATTTTGAAATAAGTTTGTGTGTTAAACAAAACGCATCATCCAACAGGTCGGTTTTCAGAATACGTCGTTCCATTGATGAAGTAGAAGGTTTGTGGTGTGTCGGCTTGGCCAGGTTCCCAGTCTTTTCTTTTTTTTTATTTATGATTATTATATCAAATAAATTGGGTATTTGTTCGACCATAATGATGTTTACCCACCGATGTTACCAAGTTTTCTGGTGCAATTCTCCTCATAACGTGCACAGGAATTCTTGACTGCCAAAGCCTAATTTCCCGAAATCAGTGTACGATTTCCACGTGTGTCTTGTAAACTACATTTATATGTTTTTCTGTCCTGCCAAGGTATTCTTTTCATTTCCACCAGAACCCACATTTCTGATACCCATAGATTGTGCTTTTGTTCTCTTGCTTTCAAGTACAATGCAGTCCACTCTCAACTAATATTTGCGTGTGGGATAGCTTTCCTTATAACCAGTGTCCTTCGCCGACTTCTCGGGTAATTATAATATTGGTACCCAAATCAAGATAGAGACGCTAATATTTCAGTCCAACTGACCAGTGTTGTTTTGAACCTGCTATCAGCACACCAGCATTTTTAGAGCCAGTTCTCTTATCCATTCGGCCATGCTTACTTCCACTGCTGTGAGATGTTTATCGGCTTGTCTGCTTATTGTCAATGTTTCACACGGATAAAATCATTGGCACCTTGCCGTCTTGACAGACGATAGTTTGTTACATTGTGCTTTAAAAGGCATAACAACTACAACCCATGGCGGTAGCGAATCAAGCCAATTCGCACTGTAAATGTTCGTCCGCAGTGGATGTATGTGAACACATGGTCATATCCACCATCATGCACCATCTTACGTCTCGCACGCTCGGTGTATGACTTATCTGCAATAATTTTGTCCGTTGTCTTTATTCAATTTCTGATATTTGCCCTCCATGCAACACGTTCAGCGGCGACTTGCTCCCAGTGTGCATTATCAATGCTTTTATCAATCATGTCCCGCTTACACACATCTTTGAATCGTAGTAGAGGCCGACTCTGAGATCTCATACGCATCTGTAATTCACCATAAACAGATGTCCTTTGGTATTCTACCATCATCCATCCTCCTAACGTGTCCCATCAATCTAAGTATACGAAGAATGAGCGTGGAACAAACCGTCACACAACCTGATCTTTCCAAAACTTAAGTATTTGTGATTTTGTCAATACCAAGTATTCTTCGCAAACACCGCATGTAAAAGCTATTTAAACGTTTCTCTTGGTGTGAGTAAGTTGACCTTGCTTCACTGACATAAAGAAGAGTAATAAGGACACATGCTAGATAGACAAGGACGTTTGTTTTGGCAGTAAGCTTCCTGATTTCCAAGATTCGTTTTGTTAACCTGTTTATTGTTGTTGCTGCCTTGCCAATCCTGATGTTGATTTCCTGATGTAGGGATAATGTGCTATTTACTTCTGATCTTAGATATGTAAAATGGTCTACTATCTCCAGTTCAGCGTCGTCAATAACGATTGATGGTATCCCATGTGACCTTGTGATATAATCTGTGTCTTCTTTTTGCTAATTATTAAACCAAATTCAGAAAAAGCATTGGAGAATGCAAATAGTAGACATTGTAATTCTTCCTCAGAGTGCGTCGTAATTGCAGTATCATCTGCAAAAAGCACCTCTATGATCAGTACCCTAATAATTTTGGTCTTGACCTTCAATCTCTGAGCATTGTTGAGTCCGCCATCTGAGCGTGAGTGAATGTATATACCACCATCCTGATCACGAAAGGCATATTTCAGTAGAAGTTAAAAGTATATTCCAAAGAAGGTGGTAGCTATTTAATTACACAAACTTGCTTAACTCCACTCTTGATTTCAAACTCTTCTCACGTTGCACCATCAAACGTGATTATACCCTTCACGTCTGCGTGGAACAATTCCAAAATGGACAGAAGCGTTGGTGGTCAGCCAATCTTCTTTAGTGCTTTGAACACACAATAACGACTGACCAAATAAAATGCCGTAGTGAGGTCGATGAAGGCAATAAACAGTGGCTGATTCTCTTCACGGCATTTTTCTTGCATTTGTCGCAATGAGAATATCATATCAATGGTAGACCGGTTCTGTCGGAAGCCACACTGTGATTCAGGGTAGACTTGATCTCCTAGGACTTGAAGTCTGCGCAGAACAATTCTGGCAAGTAAGTACTTTCCCAACAATACACAGAAGTGAGATACCCCACTTGTTGTTACAGTCGCTCCAATCGCCCTTATTCTTGTACAGTACTATCATCCTTGAGTCTTGAAATCCTGTGGGACTTGTTCTTCTCGCCAGCAAAGCTCTCTTATCTGGTGAATTTGTAGAGTGAGTGTGTCTTGCCCACTCCTGATGTTTGTTGTTTGTCCATCAAGAATGATGATGACCATTAATTTAATCCAGTGGGGTTGAAAGTATGGAGCCGTGAGTTCTAAGATGGCTGATAAGGCCTATTTTGGCTCGAAATGTTCTTTGACAATGTGGACAAAGAATGCTTGACGTTTCTGGAGGAGGATTTTCTGCAATGGTTTTTCTGTTCTGTCTTTTCTTCACAGTTCTTGCAGTCCTGGTTGCCTCACAAGTGACTGCACCCTTGCGTAATGATGTACGCCACGAATTTCGGTCTCTGGCTGCAGTCTCCCAGGTGTCATGATTAATTCCAAAAGCATTCAGTGAGATTTTCAGAGTGTCTTTAAAGCGTTTCCTCTGGCCGCCTTGGGAGCGTTTACCACAACGCAACTCGCCGTAAAAAATTCGTTTAGGGAGCCTGTGATCTGGCATGCGAGTCAAGTGACCAGCCCAGCGAATCTGATTCTTCATTAGTACAGTGTGGATACTGGGCATGGACGCTCTTTCTAGGACTTCAGTGTCTGGGATCTTGTCTTGCCATTTAATCTTCAGTAACTTCCTAAGGCAAACTGTGTGGAAGTGGTTTAATTTCCTAGCGTGTCGCCTATAAACAGTCCAGGTTTCACAAGCATATAGCAGTGTGGATAATACAACTGCTTTGTAGACTTTCAGCTTTATTTGCAGGCTTATTCCATTTCTGTCCTATAAATTCTTGAACAGTTAGCCAAAGGCCGCACTGGCCTTGAAGATTCTTGCATTCACTTCATCATCAATTGTGGCAGCTTGTGACACAGTGCTGCCAAGATAGGTGAATTTGTCCACAACACTTAGACTATGACCATTCACTTTGATATTCGGCACAGTGTGATTATTCCCTGGAGCTGGCTGGTACATAACTACAGTTTTCTCCAAATTTATATTGAGCCCAAAGTTGGCACAGACATGTGAGAAAGCTGTAACATTATGTTGCATGTCCGCCTCTGAGTTGGCGTATAGAGCGCAATCATCAGCAAACAGGAGCTCTCTGACGGTGTCGCTGCCAATTTTGGTTTTAGCTTTCAGCTTTCTGAGATTGAATAACTTTCCATCCATGCGGTAATTGATGTCTATTCCAATGTCGTTGTTCTCGAAGGAATTCGTCAACATAGATAACTCCTGATAACCTCTATTGGAATACCATCCTTACCTGTGGCCTTGTCAGATGCAAGTTCATTTACAGCACACTTAACCTATGTTATGATGGGAAGTATGTCCAGGTGGTTAAGAGTTGGCAAGGCCTCTATGGCGTTGAGGGCATTTTCCGCTAGTTTGGTCTCACTTGAGTAAAGCTCTAAATAGTGCTCTACCCATCTATCCATCTGCTATTTCTTATCAGTGATGATTTCCCCAGTCAAGGCTATCAGTGGTGCACTTCTTTTGATCATTGGACCACAGGCTTTCTTTAAACCTTCATACATGCTTCTGATGTTTCTATTATTACTTGCATTTTGAATGGACTCCCATAACTTGATGCAACAGTCATTTGCACACTGCCTGGCAGCCATTTGCACATCCTTCCTAGTTTGCTTCAGCTCACTGAGAGTGTTACGCGTTGTTCTTTCCTTGTTTCTTAAGAGAACTATCTTCTTCTTATTAATCAAAGACTGCAGTGTATGGCTGTTTGCCGCAAACCAGCCCTGCCTCCTATGATCCACAGTGCCGTAAACCCCTACCGCTGTTTTATAAAGAGATTTCTCCAGTTTAATCCACATTACGATTTTCTGATGTATCAATGAAAGCGTCTTCAAGTTGCTGTTGGAACTCAAAGCACTTATCAGGATCGTAATAATATTAATCCTGGGGCTATATTTGTGTTAAGCTGTGTAGATTATGTTTGGTCTCAGTCTAACCCTTGCAACAACCAAAGAATGATCCATATCACAGTCAGCACTGTGGTAACTTCGAGTTAGTGATGTTTTGTTCAAATGTCTCCGTTTGATGATGAAGTCCAGCTGATGTCAATGGCCGGATTTTGAATGTTTCCATGTGACCTTATGCAGCTCTTTTGTTTTAAAAAAAAAATTGATCACAGAGTCTAACTCCTCATAGAACGAAGCCTTCACATCATCAGTGGAAGTGAGTGTCGGTGCATTTGTAGTGATAATGGTGGCAAAACCACAAGAGGTTGCCAAGCTTTAATTACTTCCAACTTGAATTTCAATTATTCCAGATCAGCACCCAATTGGCCGTGGCTACACAACTTGAGGCGGACGGTAGCTGATCAGTGACACCTGCAGGTGTCTAAAACTGTCGGAGGCAACCCGTAGCGCCCCATGTTTACGCCAATTGACAATGACTTACAACCCGTAACTGCCACCTCTCGCTTTGATTCCGCGACCAGTTAAGACCAGGGATGGAGGTTTACCTCTCCATAGCACAAAACCTGGGCTAAATTATAGAGACCATGTGTTGCCCATGCAGCATGATCCCTCTCTCGGCCTGCCTAGTTCACTTCAGAGGAATGGTAACACCAATACATCTGAACAAGACAAGCTGCAGAAGCTGCCGGATCCGCAAAGCAATGCTCTAACTATCCGCCTGTCGGAGCTTCGATCCTAGGCCAGCTGCCAACCAAGGCTTGGGGCCTGGTCTGCTGCGCCATGACATTTTGTCTTTAGGTTGCATTTCCTCGCACCAGGGTAAGGCTTGTACCCTCCCAATTGCGCTCTTCTGCCCGAAGCCGTTGGCACAATGTGGGAGGTCGGGTTTGGTAAGCGCCGCCCAACGTTCGGCGCTAACAGAAAGCAGGTGGTATCGTCTACTGTCATACGGTAGCTTAATCACATCTGACTAAGACCTGACAGTAACACGGATATAATAATATACGTTGTATACTATTGGGCATACAGAGAGATGTATCTCCTTGTTTCAAGATGTTCCCGAGAAGCAAATGAAGCAGCAAAAAACAGCAAGAAGACACTGTATGTGATAAACATCAAGAAATGAACTAGAAGATCATTTCAGAGTGCTCTGTGAAAGCACAGGGCATCTCTATTTGAAAACTCATTACTTCAGACCTAAGGTGAGAAGACGACACTTGATGATAATGATGACAGGCTGTGTTTTTAGTGCGCATGTTTATGAACACCGCGGTCGGAGTTCAATCTGCTTTATCTGCGAATTTGCATCCGATCCTGAAGCCCGTTGAGATGTTTCAAAACATGCCAATATGCCGTTCTGTGTGACCTGCTCGTAGTCTGATTCGTGAGAAGATAATGTGATGGTTTCCTCTTGTCTTCCACCTCCACGGGGAGTCTCTGTGGCGAAGTGGTCAAGCCGTTTGACTCGTGCTCCGAAGGGCGTGGGTTCGATTCCGGGCCGTGTCCTTCGGTTTACGAGTTAAATGTTTCAGGAGACTCCTGTGGGTCGTCGCTAAAAGCTACGGAGTTCGTGCTTTAAGAGACGCTTTCCGTGCTGCGGAAAGAGACCGAGCCTTATGGGATAAAACCCGGTGCAATGAAGTCGACCCTGTCGACTTTTAAGCGACTTTTTGTTTCCACCTCCACGTGGGTGGGTTGCTCTGGTCCTTATACCACATTCGGCACACGTGTGTGTGTTGGTCGCCTTCTTGGAGATGAATATGGCAGCTTTCGTACATTGAACTAAGATAATGATAGCAATTCTTATGTTTCCCAGCTCTTTTGATGACATATTTAAACCCAATTCGTGTCAATTATTTGCTTGATGGACTCCTTTGGCAAAGTAATTAAATGATCTGCACTGCTCTGGTGTCATTGCTCTCCTGCCTCACACGCGAAATCAGATGAATGATATACTAAACACAGTGGGTGGGAGGTCACAACAATTAGGTTTACACATTCGCTGAGAAAAGACAAAGATGATGAGAATAAGTAAATCAAATGACAAACATGTCTATCTTGGTGAAACCTCATTTCAAGATGGTGAATCAAACAGCAATGTAGACAAATGTAGGGAAAAACTAAGGAAATGAAACTAAGAATACACAATCGATCCAATCCAATGTATATATATATATATATATATATATATATATATATATATATATATATATATATATATATATATATATATATATATAGAGAGAGAGAGAGAGAGAGAGAGAGAGAGAGAGGGAAAAAACACCAATTTCCACCTCGTTCAACCTGCTTTTTCGGCCTTGGTTATAATTGTTGTTGTTTGTAGCGCAATCTTAGCATCTTAGAGCAGTCTTATTTTTTCTTCTGTTGAAATAGAAGTGCCAAGACAAACTTTTATAGTATTACGAAATATGATGAAGTTAAAAGTAAATTAGTACCACACTTAAAATATACTATGTTAATGTTTAATCAGTACTATTGTGCAAATCAGAAACACGGAAAACGACCAAAACGTTTACTAATAAACTACAAACATTCATTAATTCACGTCTAAGCAAATTAAACAGTGTGCATTTATCTCAGAATAATTGATGGGGAGTCCACGGAAGGAACTAAAATATTGAATCAAGAGGTAAGGAAAAGAAGGTGGCGTTGGAGAAGACGCACATTTTAAGAAAACTTAAAATAGTATAACAACAAAAAGTCTTTGTCTGGAATCACAGGGTTTAAAAAACAGAGGGGGATTAAAAATGCATAGAGAAGAGAGGTATAGATAGAGTGGAATATTTGGGGAAGAAATGGACAAAGTTTCATGGGATAGCTAATGATAGGATGGCTTGGCAAGGTGAAAGCAGAAGATCCACGTTATGAGAATGCAGTTAGTGATCGTAGATGCATAGAATATTTCATGTCAATGTTTAACCGTGTGAGTTGAGTTGAGATCTGACCAGGGCTGATATCACAGCACTCAAGATATTTCCATACACTACCCGTCCCTAACTTCAACAGCCCAATACTAATGGTCTGATTATGTGTCCATCTGGTCATTTCTCAAAGTTCTGTGTATCAGCCAGACGCTCTGATCACACCTTGGGGCACAATTATTTCCAGGCCATAATTGTTTACATGTTCTTTTGTACAACGTATAAGACTCCAGTGAGTGATCGTGGTTGTATCTGATACTTAGTCAATGGATACCGGCAATCACGTCATATATTCACTTGCTTGGACCCAGAAAGTGACAGTGAATGCATCTAGCGAGTGGAGTGGGTGTGTTCATGCCGCAGTGACTAATTGCAAAAGTATCATCATCAAGTGCCCTGCCAGCAGCTGGCGTTGGCGTTCATGACGCGCCACAGATCTCGGTTCTTGGCTTTCATAATCATCTCTTGTGATAATATTCCCCATGCCACTGTCTCAATCCATCCAGCATCGTTTCTCTCAGTCTCCCTTTTGGATAGACCATGTTATTTTAATTAAAAAACTTGAGACAATGAAAATTGGCCCTAATGTAGTCACTCTAATATCATCTTTTCTATCAAACAGAAAGCAAGTAGTATCACATAATAAATGTCTGTCTCATACCACTACCTTCAATATTGGAGTACCGCAAGGCTCTATTCTTGGCCCTCTATTGTTTGCCATATATATTAACGATCTACCTTTGCATCTTTCGTCGTCCTGCGATCTATTTGCAGACGACTGTACAGTGTACACAAATGCTGAAAACTGTATTTTATTGGAGTCGTCTTTACAACAAGAATTAAATAATGTAGTTAGATGGAGCTATTCAAACCGTATGCAAATTAACATCACTAAAACAAAATCAATGTTACTAACAACCAGATAAAGACTTCAAACTCTAAGCTCACACACATCACTTCAACTTCACATCGATAACATGCCAGTAGAAAGTGTAATTGAGCACAAAAAATTAGGCATAATCATTGATAGAAACCTAACCTTTAATTCCCACGTTCAAGCGCTTATTAAACAAACAGCGAAAAAAGTCTACCAACTCGCCAAAATTAAAAACTTCCTTGATGAGGACACAAGGAAACTATTCTATACTTCTCATATACAGACACACTTTGACTACTGCTCTACAATCTGGGATGGTTGTTCTAATTCAAACACCAAGCGACTTTACTCACTCCAGAAACGGGCCATGAGTCTAATTTATAACAAACATTTATCTGACAATTCTAACCTGTATAAACGCCTTCAGTTACTACCACTCCGCAAACGCCTGCTTTTCAATAAAGCTAAACTAATTCACAAAATCCTGCATCGGAATGCCCCAAATTACCTTTGGCCATTGTTTAAATATAATGCTAGACACAGTAAACGTTTAAATATATTACACATTCAGAAGCCTAGGATTGACTTATATAAAACAAGCTTAACGTACTCTGCAGCTCAGCTGTGGAACAATCTTCCACAAGAAATCAAAGACATCACCAATCCCTATTCGAGTAATCGCAAATTACTCGAACACTATCTCAGTACGGATTATCTTCCCCCTTAATAATAGAGATAATAATAATAATAACAAAACCCTAGTATAACAGCCAGTCCCCTTTTGGTAGGTCAGTATATTCCACATGGCTAATAACAAGTGTCAGACCATTATCTAATTTTACTGTGTCGTGTAGTTTTGATATTCGCATTTTGCCCATGCCTTTATAATGCATATCTTTTATATTGTTGCTGTTCTCTGTTAGCCTTGAATGATGTGTGAATGAAATAATGTATGAAAGAGAGTGATAGAAGGGCAGAATGTTAGACGGGCCTGCGTGCCCAATTCTTAACCCTTTGAAAATAAAGTTTATTCGTTCGTTCGTTCGTTCGTTCTCTTTCTCTCGATCTTTCCAGTTGTCATGATGTTCTCCAATACCTCTTTTCTCATCACATGACCTAAGAAATCTGCTTGTCTCTTTCTTACTGTTGTATATAATGTTCTAGTTTCATTAGCCTCTCTCAGGCAATCGCTGATAGTTACTCTGGCAGTTCAAGGAATTCGCAACATTCGTCTCAGGAACCACATCTCTGTTGCTTCCAAGTTCTTCCTAATTTGTTCATTTACATTCCAAGATTCACTGCCATACAGCAAAAGAGTTTCTATATAGCACTTCAGCACTCTCTTTCCTCCATTCAAGGATAGTGACTTATTTCATAAGATACTCTTCATTTTCTGAAATACAGCTTTTGCCTGCCCCATTCTGCGTGTAATCTCAGTATAAGTATTAGCATCTATAACTCACGGAGAGCTTCGGTAGCTCAATAGTGATAGTCTAACCTGCCTACCCGTTGATCTTGTCTTCAAGTTCCCCTCTAACTGAGTCTTTGACCGCACCGTCGGATGTTCTGAATGTTAATTAAATTCCCGACGTTTGATATTAACTCATTTTAAACTATATTAAAGTCCACATATTCAAAAGCATAGCAGCTAAATATTCGTTGGGGATCTTTGGGTAAAAAAAAACAACAACATAATAACCTTTCTTTGGAGGAAATATTTAAATGGAACATGATATACCGCAGGCAATCAATGACTAATTTAAAGATGAGTTTGTCACGCTCGTGATGTTCTTGCGTTACTCAGAAATGTCACTGACTGGGACCCTGCTTATAATATTGACGTGACGCGAGGATTACATTCAGATCTATTGATAAACACTCATAGCAGAAATGAGAAGGAGCAGAAATCAAAAGGTACACTAAACACTTGAAAAAGACAAATCTGTCATCACCATGTTCCATGCCGATAAGTATGCTCGGTCATGTTGCGCCGTCTCACACGATCACCACTGTCGCGGTTCAGCTCTGTCTCGCCGACAAGACAAATGTGTATCGATTCTGCGTATTCATTTTTCAGCGTTGCAGCAGTCATTGTCGATTTTCGAATTCTCTCCTCCAATTGATGAGTGCGTGAAGTTGTTGTAGCTTATTTTATTATGTATTGTCCAGATATATAAGATTTCTATATATCTCTTTCTTTGTCTTCCCCTGCCTCTCTTGTACATTATTGTTTACACACACAGCAATTTCTCTATTCCATCTCTTCTTGTGGTATAACCTATAAATGTTCAATCAATCAATCATGTGCCATGCCGGAAATGTTAGGTGTCTTATTTTTTATTAATATTGGTAAGCCATCTTGAAAATATTCTAATGACAGCAGAAGTGCGGTTTCTAAGGAAAATGCAAAGAATACCACGAACAAACAGAAAAGCCAATGATTATGATGATAATGAAGCGATCTGGCAACAGCTCCAGTTCGCAACAATTTTTTTTTCCTGAGACTGGAGTTTATCTCTGGAGCATCGGAGTACAGCAGGCTGCTCTGGAAAGAAGACCAACCAAATTGGAACAGAACTCTGTACATTTCTGTCGGTCCACTTAGCTTTTATTTATTTATTGAAAAAATTAACATGTTTTGTGGATTTCGTTCGTCTTAAACTCAAGCGTAGTCTTTATGCGTGCTGCTACTTATAGTGCACTGAGGAATTTTATCGTATGAGCCAGCTTTCCCTAATATCAGTGTCCCTCGCCACCAGACGAACATACTCCGACTTCTGAGGCACTTGTAATTTACGACCCCAAGTCAAGGTCGAGAAGTCAATATTTTAGCCCTATACTTTTATAGTTAAACACTTTTACTCATTTAAATTTGACGTTGTTTTGAGATCATTGCCTATGTCAGTTAGAAGAATGTTGGGGTGCATTTGGCTAAATTGGTGAAGATAGAATATTGTCTTCTTCTTGTGTTTCTGTTCGTTTTTGTTCATTTATTTGTTCTGCGTGTTCCTGTATCCGTTCCTATGCATACTCTACCTGCATCTATGTTTCCCCTACTTGTTCCGTTTCCTCCTATACCTGTTCCTCTTATTTATCCGCTTGTTCCGCTCGTTTCTCATCTTATTCCTATTGTCCCTATAATTGTTCCTCTTGTATCTTTACGTATTCATCTTGTTCCTCAACTTATTCCTCTTGTTCCTCAACTTATTCCTCTTGTTCCTCAACATATTCCTCTAGTTCAGTAACTTGTTTCTTTTGTATCTTTACTTATTCCTCTTGTTCTTCAACTTATTCATCGTGTTCCTCAACGTATTCATCTTGTTCCTCAATATGTTCATCTTGTTCCTCAACTTATTTCTCTTGGTCCTCAACTTATTAATCTGGATTCTCAACTTATTTATCTTGTTCCTAAATTTATCTATATTGTTCCTCAACTTATTTATCTTGTTCCTCAATTTATCTATATTGTTCCTCAACTCATTCCTCTTGTTCCTCAATTTATCTATATTGTTCCTCAACTTATTCCTCTTGTACCTCAACTTATTTCACTTGTTTCTCTTCTTTTTTCTTCTTGCTCTATTTCTCTTATTTATCTGTTTGCTCATCTTGTTCATTTAATTATTCCTATTTTTTGTCAAAGAGCTACGTGAGGGCTTAAAGCGAAGGAGAGCTAAATAGAGCTAGGGAACAGGACAAGGAACATAACGACTTAGGAGACCAGACAGAAGAGACACAAATGCTATAAATAGCTATAACGGGACACACGTATGTCAACAAGGAGGGCAACAAGTTTACGTGAGCTGGGGTTACCCAAGAGACTGGGAAACCCGCTTCACGAGGTGTAACCTGTAATTCTGGTTACTACAACCAAGTGACCAACGTGCTGGAACACGTAAACTAGCGGATGCACGGAGTGCTAATTGCTCGTGGCTGAACACAGCACAGAGAGCTGGTTCAGACAGAGACTGGACGGCGTAAGGAGCAGACTGTATATCCGCTGTGGATACTTTGTAGTTAAGGACAGTATCAATAGTTAGCTTAGCTTAGCTTCAGTAGTGATTATTATTCATATCATCTCCTCATTCCATCGTCATAACGTACTATGATGTTTAATACCGATGTGGTATTCCGCTCGTGGAGCTTATGTACGATCAGCTCCGAATAAAATGTATCCTTTTGCAAACAATACGAGTTGTCGCTTTCGTGTGGTGCAAAAGTAGGGAATCTTTGTATGCCTGTCGCAAGTGAGTTGCTGACAGGCAGGATACCATTTGGTGTCAGAAGTTCCTTGAACCACCGCTAATTACCATTAGCCAATTACCATTTGGTATCGGAATCGTGGGCCTTGAACCACAGCCAACTACCATTTGATAAACATATTAAATTACCATTTGGTAATTAGAAGTGCCTTGAACAACCATCAATTATCATTAGGATACCATTTTCACAAGTACTTGAAATTACCATTTGTGGAGCTTGAACCACATACAAGCAATTTAATTTACCATTTTTTGGAAATTCGATAAAATGTCAACTATATTAATTGTGTAAATTATTTTGATGAAAATGTATCGAAATTGCAAATATATTATCATTTGTGAACCATTTTGTGTGATACTATCATAATGTCAACATTTATCACGTTCACGTTTGTAATTGTGCAAAACCAAATTCTTTTTGCACAAGAGAAATAGATTAGAGGTTAAGCTAAGTCATACAGTGCAGCTCAGTCAGAGACGATAGAATGTGAAAGTGAAGACAAGACGACATTGACATTCATTGACGATCATGTAGACTATCATACATTCATATCATTTACATCAATCATCATTAATTATATCACATTTATTTACCATTCGTATAAACTGCAATGTTTGAAGTACCAATAACCATGTATTGTACATTACATGCATGTTGCTAAAGTGTTGATGCTCTATCAAACAGAGACATCAGTTGTGAAAGCAAGTCGATCAGTTGTATGTACGAAAGACAAAATTCTGGTGGAACATCCCGAGTGCCGTATTTTTCAGCAGATTAGATGAGTATATTTTCCACTAATTTTGATAACCATCTTTAACAATGCATCCTCTTTTTCAGTGATGATGTAAATATTTAACACATAATAACTGTAAAATTATATTGCAAAATTATATTATCAATTGTGGAATAACATAAAGCCATATAATGTCATAATTAAGTGACTGCATCCAGGCTGGCAAAGAACTAGGCCACACTGGAGAGAAATTAGAGAAATGGGCAAACGAAAGATACAGAGAAGAGACAGACAGAAACGCTGCTCTAGAGAGAGATGAAAGAGCAATAGAAAGGCAACATCAGAAAGAGATGAAGGAGATGGAAGAAGCCACTAACCAAACAGAATTAGAAATGAAACAAAAACAGATAGAGATGGAAGACGCCATTAAACAGAAGGAATTGGAAATAAAGCAGAAGCAAATAGAGGTGGTAGAGTCACAAACGAAGTTGAAGATGAAAGAGATGGAGATTGACTCTAACATCCAGATAGCCTCTACGAAACAGAAGAGTCAAGAAGAGCAAAATAAATTATCTAAATATAAGGGGATCATCAAGCCCTTCAGTCAAGGCGATTCAATATCAGCTTGGACTGAGAATATAGAGTTCCAGCTTAGAAGTCAGAAAATACCATTAGATGACTGGGCGATGATCTATATGAGAAATCTCAGTGGAGAGCCATTAAAGGTCATAGAGTCTATACCATCAGATCTAAGAAGTAACTATCAGTATATCCATGATAGGATTATGCAGTATTTTCTACTCGATGCTCCTGGATATCAGATTCAGTACTCTCAAATAAAACCAAAGCCAACTGAAACGTTCTTAGACTATGTTTCAAACGTCCAGAGTACATTCAATAAATGGCTTAAGGCGGCAAAGGTAGGGAAGAATTTTGATAGATTGCAGGACTTAATGGTGATGGATAAAGTCATATCCACAGTTTCTACTCCCTTTGCTAAGTTCCTTCAACAAGCAGACATTGAATCTATTGAAAAACTCGAAAAACGTGGTTCAGCGTATTTTTCCTCAAACAGGGACATATTTAAAACACCTGTACATGATACTGAGATCACTGCTTTTGTCAAGAACGTACCTAGCAAATCATACAACCAGAAAGGGTATCAAAACAAAGATAAACCCTATCAGAAGCCACCACAGTGTGTATACTGAAAATTATTTCATCCGCAGTAGTCGATGTGTGATAAAAGTCCATCTTATCCTGCTCATCTTGATATGATGATGAAAAAGCAGGAAGACAAACGAAACTCATACAAACGAGCTGTTAAATGCTTCTTCTGTTCAAGTTATGGCCACTATTCTTCTAAATGTTTGGGCAGGCAAAGAATGAAGGCTAGCAATGCTGTGCTCTTAGATACATCATCAGACGATAATAGTGTAATTGATTCCGATCTTGAAAATGTATTACCATTCAATGAGTGTGAGAGTGTGGCTGTAGTGACTGATATATTAGACTTTAGTAAATGTGACGAATGTCACCATTTTCATGCGGATGGTAAACTGAAATGTGGTCATGTTGTACCATGTTCCAACGAAGATGCTAATTCAGCGTTAACCTCCAGAGATAACCTAAAGTTCCACGATGCACTGGTCAACGAACAACCATGCCAATGTTTACTTGATAGCGGCAGCACTTTACTTGGGGTAAGAAGAGACTTAGTTAAGCCAGAAGATTATACGGGTGAGTTTGTTAAATGCCGTACTTTCTCTGGAAACATTGAGAAATACCCGCTGGCAAAAGTTCACATAAACACCCCGTTCCTTTTCGGCACATTTACGTGCGCAATCCTGCAAAATCCCTGTACTGATTTGATTTTGGGTTGTTTGCCATCATTAAAACAATGTACTGATGACGAAATATTAGCCTGGAAACAAACAAACACGGCTAATGCTGTAACGAGGTTTGATAGCCAAACACATTATACTGACCTACAAAATGAAATGTTACAGTTGTTAACACCCAGCGGTGCTAGTAACAGTGCTACTCGGCAAGCGTTTATCGAGGCACAACGCACCGATCAAACTATCGCACCTTATTTTAAATTGTTAGGTGAGCGAGCGAAAGTTACTAAATATGCATCTTGGTATTTTAAAATGCACAACGGAATTCTCATGCGTTATTATACAACAAATAACCATGAAATTCAGCAGACGGTGTTACCAGTAAAACACCGTGAAAGTGTGCTAAAGAGTGCACATGAGTCACCGTTTGCTGGACATTTGGCCTATGACAAAACAAGAGCCAGAATTTTGTCACACTTCTACTGGCCTAAATTTTGTAACGATATTAAATTATTCTGTCGGTTATGTACAATTTGTCATCATGTAATAGATAAGGGAAAACATATAACAGCCAAGGTCCAAGGTTTAATATTGGCTTCTCGAAAGAGACGGTTCAAAAGTGATGCCAATAAGGGTGCCAAAACCCTACACCTGGAACCCAATCAAAAGGTGCTACTTTTACTACCAGATAAACGTAACCTGTTACTAACATCATGGCAAGGGCCATTCAAAGTTGAACGAAAGATATCAGAGGTCGATTATGAAATATCGATAAACCGAAAATTAAAGATATTTCATATCAACATGCTGAAGCCTTATTTCTCACGACAAGAACTGACGACAGACGAACACAATGCACCTACACCAAGCAATCGGACGACAGACGTACACAACACAACTACACTAGGTATGGCGACACAGGACGACGACAGCGCAAACACACCTAGCCAGGAAACAGAACACACAGCTAGTACAACGACAGTACTTGATCACACAGATGACGAGGAAATAGAATGACCAGTCCCGACAATAGACACGACTGGGACAATTGATAGCATACGGGTAGAAACGAAACTAACAGACGAGCAACGACGACAAATCATAGAGCTAGTAACAGAGTACAAGGACAATTTTCCTACATCCCTTTTGGCCTTGGTAATGCTCCAGCCATTTGCGTCCGACTCACTAAGGACCTTTTGCACGGAGTAACTAATACATCTACTGATATTAATGACATTTGTATCCATACAGCAGACTGGGCATCACACTTACAGAAACTGCGACATGTCTTCGAGAGATTGCGATTATTCGGTCTTACAGTTAAACCCACCAAAGTGGAGTTGGGAATGGAAGAAATCGATTTCCTAGGCCATAAAATCTGCAGAGGCCAACTCAGAACAGATGAAAGAATTGTGAATAAGATTCTTAATTTAACTATGCCAACGACCAAGAAACAGGTCCGTAGTTTGCTTGGTCTTGTCAATTATTACAGCAAATTTATACCCAATTTGGCTGAAATCACCAGCGTTTTATTCGAATATTTTAAAAGCATCTGTAAAACTAAATGTTCAGGATGCAGAGTTAATTGATGCATTATCAAAATTGAAACGTATGTTTAGCGTTCCACCTATTTTGCGTTTGCCTAATCAGAATCTTACCTATTTTGTCCGTACAGACGCAAGTTCTATTTCCATTTCTGGCGTCTTAGGCCAATTTTACGAAGGAAGGTTTCATCCGATAATGTACGTAAGCCGTAAGATCACTCCTGCTGAAGGAAGATACTCAGCCTCTGAATTGGAAGCTCTAAGCGTGATCTATTGTGTCAGGAAACTTCATAGATTCCTAGCGGGTACAGAGTTTGTTATTGAAACCGATAATTCACCGATAACTGTCATGCAGTCTGGGGTTCATCGCAACAACAGGATCTACAGGTGGTCCTTGATACTGCAAAACTACGCCTTCACGATTAAGCGTTTGAAGGGGAGCAGGAACTCTTTAGGTGACACATTGTGCCGACCTTCTCACATTGAGATACATGAAATACGAGAAGGGAGCGACCTCATATCACCTAAGACATTGACACTGTAATTACCTAGTTCCCTATGTGGTGATTATGAATATTAGAGTGCGTTACCATCGCCAGTCGCTTGCAGATGTGTAATATAAACTGTGTCAGTAATAGTGAAATGAACAGACACATTTGTATTTGTCTACACCACTACCACTTATACAACCCTTGAGTGGATCGAAGTGTTAGACTTGAACCTACACCAATCAGTAGCATACCATTAGTATGAACATTACCCAGGATGAGAGCGTACATCAGACTTTGTCTATCTGAACTCTATTTTCGAGGACATTCTACAGAGGGCATGGCTCCAACATCACACCTGGATGTAATTAATTAGTGTAGTTAGATAGAAATGATATGTGATATGTATATAACATGTTTTATAAACAGTCGCGTGTAACTTCATATTTTTGTAGTCAACTTACAATTATGAATGTATATTTACTATATAACGTTATTTAGAACATTTCAGAGTTATAATTCACCTACATGTAGTTAAGAACTCATTTAATTTAACACCTACATCATATTACTTTACTTTAACACCATTTAAACATATTTAATTATATATTTAGTTAATTAAAACATCATTTACAAATTAACACCATCATTTAATATTTATATCATTTCATGTATTAGAAACACTTTAAGGTAACTAACCAATTTTTCCTAAATTGAATTAGTTAGTTAGATTAGTTCCCTTAGATTAATTTAGAACAGTACACCAACTTACAATAGATTAGTTAGATTAGTCTGTACTATAGGATTGGTAGCAAACAATCCATGCAACTATGTATATTTTTGTATATAAATGACAAGAGCAGAAAGATGGCACAGTCATGTGGCTTGAAAACCGATATAAATTCAGCCAACGATTTAATGTACATAATTATTGTTCATCTATGCATTATTTCTTGAACTATATTTTAATGACGAAACAATATTTTAAAACCACTGTTGAATGAAAGGTGAACGAAAGATGTGTGAATGGAAGAGAGAGAACGGATCAAATCAGGAGAGTGAGAGAGATATTGTGGTATTTTTTTCACCGCACAACACGACTTGTTGTAACTTGTCTGCGTCAATCTGTGTAAGCAATGTGTTGTTGAGATTTTTTATAAGTGTATAGTTGCCATACTTTAGTGATAGACATAGGAAACATATTTTGAGCTTCTTAAAACGGAACTGTAGACATAAATCAGAATAACACACTCGTTTGTAGCTACAACAAACCGCTTTACGGCGCTCGAAAGAATACATACACGTTAATTAGAAACGCATACACATGTTAGCAAGTTAAATACATTTTAGTTTAATAGGAAACACGCAACCAACCAGGAAAACAAACACATAAAGTTGCATACATCATTACCTTCAAAGAACCATAACTACTCCAACAGGGGACACAATAACATCTCTAAAGACTTAGTGTAACACTTAAATATTACTTCACAAGCGGAAGCTAAAAGGTGAAGAGTTGCACATATAGCATGTATACTAGTTGGGGCAATTATTATATGGGAGCATGAACATTTAATGTCCATGTTTTGCACTCGTAACAGAGGCAAGTTGTATGGGATTGTTAATTTTGGACAATCGGAGGACAGGTCTTAAGGCATTGGTTCCGGATCACACAATTATCAGAAATATAATGACAGTTTATAGCCAACTGTACTAGTGTGGTGTGCTACTCAATTAGCCAAGTGAAGTGATACAACAGTGTGACGAAGGAGAGGAGAAATCTTGTCCTATCCCCAGAAGGGAAGTAGAGAACTTACGAAGCCTTTGACAAAATTAGACAGCCAATTTTTGGTAAGAGTCGACTTGTGTTACCCCCACAACTTAAAAGTGTGTAACACAAGAGGAGAGGAACGATACTAGTTATGTGGTCAGTTTCCACCCTCAGACCAATTCCATAGGTCTGACTTCAGACATCTCGCCACTAGATCTGTGTAGAGCAGCCAGGTACTAGACTTCAATGTCCCTGATTAACCTCACTCATGGCAAGGATAGCCTCTCTGGAAATACGATCCATTACCATTCGAGAGAGAGAGAGAGAGAGAGGATATAAGGTTCAAGACTTCAGGTAGAAATATTTCCCCTATACTGGCCAAGGGTGTTGGTCTAAGTTCCAGCTGCGCTGGTAAACCTTTCCTGAAATATTGATTACAGACAGACAAAGAAAGAAGGGTGTCATCTTGGGTCTGTCGCTTTTTCTCCTCCTCTCCTCGGGCATATGGAAAGTTTGGAAATTATATGCACTGAACCCCATTGGTTTGGCTTCTCTTGGCAGCCCAACCAAGTGTAAAATCATGTGCAGAACATCCTGTTCCCATTATACAACAGGTAGTATATTCATTAGACACGCATCATAATATTATTATCAAAGAGCTACGTGAGGGCTTAAAGCGAAGGAGAGCTAAATAGAGCTAGGGAACAGGACAAGGAACATAACGACTTAGGAGACCAGACAGAAGAGACACAAATGCTATAAATAGCTATAACGGGACACACTTGTGTCAACAAGGAGGGCAACAAGTGTACGTGAGCTGGGGTTACCCAAGAGACTGGGAAACCCGCTTCACGAGGTGTAACCTGTAATTCTGGTTACTACAACCAAGTGACCAACGTGCTGGAACACGTAAACTAGCGGATGCACGGAGTGCTAATTGCTCGTGGCTGAACACAGCACAAAGAGTTGGTTCAGACAGAGACTGGACGGCGTAAGTAGCAGACTGTATATCCGCTGTGGATACTTTGTAGTTAAGGACAGTATCAATAGTTAGCTTAGCTTAGCTTCAGTAGTGATTATTATTCATATCATCTCCTCATTCCATCGTCATAACGTACTATGATGTTTAATACTGATGTGGTATTCCGCTCGTGGAGCTTATGAACGATCAGCTCCGAATAAAATGTATCCTTTTGCAAACAATACGAGTTGACGCTTTCGTGTGGTGCAAAAGTAGGGAATCCTTGTATGCCTGTCGCAAGTGAGTTGCTGACATTCTTCTCCTTCTGTTAATGACACATGTGGTGGAGCGTTAGATCCCCATTTAAGCCAACGATGTTATTCACACACACACACACACACACACACACATACACACACAGACACAGATATACATCAAAACCCGTACACAATGTAGAAATCACATGGGCAAGCGGTCCTTATTTCATGACAAACGTATTTCCTCAAAAGAAATCCCCCCTGCACCCTGGAACAATGGCAAGGTTTTGTTATGGAAACACGCATTACATATGTACACAACAACTGATGTTTTGCCACGATCCATCCTAATGTCATATAGTAACTGCTGGTATGTTGTTATATTTGCACACATGAAATCCGTCACTACATGTCATGGAGCGATGTGTAGGTCGTTGTCAAGGACATTAGCACGTCGCTACCATGGTTGTAACTTTGTCATGGCTCTATCTCTGTGCTCCATATTTGATTGTTGGAGATATCTGCGCCATGGTTATTATGGTTTAGTGTAGATCATTATAGTTTGTCCATGTTCGCTAACAACTTGTAGGTTACTCTCTTTCCTCATCTCTCACGATAGAGTCACAGGGTTAGATGAACAATCTAACACCACTCAGAACAGTTTTGATAATCTATTATCATAACACTGCTACACATGATAACATCTTCACAATATCATTCGCGCGTACAATCTTATTAACACCATGATAAAACTAACACCCCAAAACGGCACCGTATCTGTGCTATTGCTATATTCATCTAAGACGCGTCCCATATCGACGGCGTCTGATCAGGCAATCCCAATCCAATAGAGACTTGTCTTTTCCTGAATATAGTCACAAAATGTATCTTACGCACTAACAAGCTATCGTGCGGGTGTGAGTTTTATTCACCTGTAAACAACTCCTTGACACTATCGTACTAGATGTGTTATTAAAATCGTTATCTCCAATGCATTGTGGCGGTTTGTATATTGCAGTAAAACCCCTGATGACACAGCGATTCGAGCTCCTATTATTACAGCTGTACGTATCTCAAGCAGCCATTCATAGCGGGTGTCGCGGAACGCTGAAGAAGAAGAAGAAGAAGAAGAAGAAGAAGAAGAAGAAGAAGAAGAAGAAGAAGAAGAAGAAGAAGAAGAAGAAGAAGAAGAAGAAGAAGAAGAAGAAGAAGAAGAAGAAGAAGAAGAAAAAGGAGGAGGAGGAGGAAGAAGAAGAAGAAGAAGAAGAAGAAGAAGAAGAAGAAGAAGAAGAAGAAGAAGAAGAAGAAGAAGAAGAAGAAGAAGAAGAAGAAGAAGAAGAAGAAGAAGAAAAAGAAGAAGAAGAAGAAGAAGAAGAAGAAGAAGAAGAAGAAGAAGAAGAAGAAGAAGAAGAAGAAGAAGAAGAAGAAGAAGAAGAAGAAGAAGAAGAAGAAGAAGAAGAAGAAATAGACTTCCTTATCAGAATGTCGACATGATATACCTAGTACACAGATACAAAAAGGATAACCTGTCTTACTTCTGGGAAGTACAGCCTGATGAACCATCAATCGTCGAGGTCAATTAAACTATGGGAGTTATACTACGTGTAATAAAACTAACAGCAGTAAGAACCCTCCATCTGTCTGTTGGACTCCCAAGTTCAAAGGATACACCCAAGTATCCTCCTTCGAAAGAAAAGTCACACAACCTCAAAAGTCAACCTAAGGTTCAAGACACTAAAACGCCAAATGGGAAGAGACACTGAAACAACATAAGCAAGTACAACCAAGGTACCAACTGAATACCAACTTAATATCAACTGAAAAACAACAGAGAAACCAGATTACCCCAAGGTTCACATCTGCAACACTCTGAAAGAAGCCAGATCCACTCGAGATCTCAGACTGGAACACCATCATGAAGACCATATAAATGAAGCTAGCGGAGTAAATGCCCTTACGCATGCAACAACACAAATCATCTGATTGTTTTGCGACTCCCAGTTGGTGTATTGGAATTAATATTCTTCAGTTCTCTGCCTTCAGCAGACCAATCCTGGACATAATTCCAGATGAACCAAATGAATGACTCAGCAATGTATGTTCTACACTGAAATGGAATGAATCAGAACTCTACGCGGGTTCCATATCGGCCTAATTGCCCCATCACAAAGTGTGGGATGGCCTATCAACATGAACCGGGTGTGCGACAAAGCCTCTTGAACTAAATTATGAAACGATTAACATAAACCGAGCTATTAGACAGTCGTCATCTTTTTCATCAATAAGATGATATAGGGAAGAACCTGGTCAGCAGACTCAAGATGCATCCTCTTGAAAGCTTGACAGACTTAGGCACCAATTTCAATTGGAACACAGAGCCTACTTGCAACAGAGTATTCTTTAATTCAGCTCCATGGAGGGGATATGTGCTTGTGTATAATACTATTCTTGGATTATGGATTATAAATATTCACCAGCCAACTTCAGTGAACATAATGTAAGGAGAACATGACTGTGAGTACATTTATTTCTGCACCGGATAAATATGGACATTATCTGCTTCGCACTGGAGAAGAATAACCGACCGCAACACTTAAGGAAAAACGACTATAATTAAATAATTAATTTAATTATTAGTACCAATTATGCGTTCTAGGTGGTTATTTCATGCCATGGATGTATAAGGTCAGTAGCTTGTTTTCAATGAAGGGTAGTTTTGGTTGAATATTCTGACAATTTTTTTTTTAAATATGAGAATTGTAACTGGTGTCAGAAATAAATGTTTTATATGTTTGGGTTTTCTGAACTTAGACCAATGTTTTGCTTTTATCTATGTAAAATAGGTCAAGATAGTCGAACCAGTTTGTGGTTGTTGTGTTGTTTGTAATAACATTGGGTTTTTTTTCCTTGGGACAATGGGGTTAATGTGTTTTGATATTGCAAATCATCCCCATGCCTGTTCTGGAAATTCAATGTGGCCATTACAATTATCCATATGTTACTGTAGATCTTGATTTAATGCCTGAAATGTTTGTCCAAAAAGTTTGATGTTCACGTCAAGTCCAGTGCTGATGTTTGTTCAACCGTGGTTGTTTTATATGTTGTAAACAATCAATATCCACTAATACTATATTACATTTAAAGGGTGGTGAAGTGGGAGGGGAAACCTACACACGGATACCATTGTTTCAAGGATTGAAGTGTTTTTCTCCTTGTATTTGTGGTAAATTTCCCTGATCACCTTGCATCCTGAAGTGAGGAGATAATCAAACCTAAATCCCCTAGACATAAATTAGCCAATATTCTCTTAGATTAAAATCCACATCCCATAGTAACTATGTAGTTTAGCATAGAAAGCTCTTTTAAGTTTTATTTTAAATTTTGCCCCAACGAGGAAGTGGTGGCTGTGGCAGTCAGCTCCTCTATATCTTCTAACTTGTATGTTTGATGCATTTTTGTTGTTAATTAAAATGTGATCTACTTGATTATAGGTCCTCTTGTTACATGATTTCCAAGTTTGTTTATGTATATCCTTTCTTGTGTATGCAACATAACATGAAAATAAACACAAGTAAAATAGTGGTAATGACTCTAACTAAAAGAAAGGACAATTCACATTCATCTAGAAGAACACCCTTTGAGTCCAGTAAAGTGCTTCAAATACCTAGGAAGTATAATATCATCAAATGACAGATCAGAACACGAGATCAAAAATAGATGCAATAAGACAAACCAACTTAAATGACACCAATACTAAAGAGTAAACACGTATCAATAATTTCTAAGAAAGCACTTTACAACAGAATATTCCTACCAACTCTATGCTACCAATACCAAAGCTGGACAAAGACAGAGATAAGAAAAATCACAACAACAGAAATGAGATTCTTGAGAATAATACTCAATATATCAAGAAGAGATAAAATCAGAAATGAAGAAATCAGGACTAAAGCTGAGGTTATAACAGCGCTAGATTTCATCAGAAAACAGCAAGTTAAATTGTTTGGCCATATAATTAGATTACAACTGACAGTATACCTCAACAAGCAATGATGTACAGACCAGAGGGAAGCATAGAAAGAGGCAGGACACGTAAAAGTGGGAAAGAGGGAATTACAGAGCGCATAAGAATCACGATATGTGAAGCCCATAAACGGGCACTCTCCTGCTGTTTATATTTCACCTCGGCACTACAAGGTACAAGAGGAACCTGATGAGATGAGATGAGATTTGAAGAATTAGGTAAGAAAGTGATTTTATATGTATAAATGTCACTTATAGATAATTCTGACTGTCTTCTGTAAAGAATTTCCTAACTAAATAAATCCGAGTTGCCATTTCATTTAAGTAACGAGCCTGTTCCATTTATGACTACCCTTTCGTTGTCCGTTGTATGTTATTTCATTGATAACTATCATTGTCTCATGTTACTTGACTGAGAACTTTTATTTTCTTATTTGGTGCATATACAGTGTCTTAATAGATTGTGTTCTTACGAAGGTAATAGCTAAGTAATGACAGATTAGGGCTAACCTTCATTTCGACTATTTAATGTTTATTACCTCAATGAGAACTATTATTTCTCAGTTTTATGTATATAGTGTAAGTAATATATTACTATAATATTGTTATTCTTACTATACAAGTAGAAATATACTACTATTCTAGGATTACGTTCGATGCATATTTTTTCATGTTTATATTAATCATTTTAATCATACCTCGATGCATATCTTTTATCATAATCTTAATATACCGAAAGTATACCATGTTAATCCACCAGAATGAATATTTTTGTGCTAGTATTATGAGCAGGTCTCATAGGCATATTGTCTATTGTCATAGCAGGCTCCATAGGTAATGTTAACCCCGGGTGAATGTGTGTGCATGGGTGTGTTTACAATAGTAATTGTTGTGGTGTATACATTACCCAAACTAGATAGCGGACATATAGTGTGCGTAGCCATTACAAGTACGTGATGAACGATAGTTCGTCGTAATTCACATGAGCTTGATGTAAAAACTGATCGCCGGCAGGTAGCCCGAAAATCAGACACTTTTGTATTACCACCACGGAACACTTAATCGGCCAAACCAACTTGAAACAAAGGAGCGACTGGGAAGCTCCCTTGTGTGTGAATGAGTGACATGGAGGAAGGACATTCCATTTCTCATGACGGGACAGTCAGGGGAAGAAAACGAAAGTGAATACAGAGCGTGTTCGACTACTGGAAAGACCTCCCAGACTCGACAGGGAGAGAAAGATGAGAGAAAGAGGAGAGTGAAAGCAGTAAAGCTGGAAGAAAGGCACTGCCAGACATCCCATTGTGTGTGTATATAAGTGTGTGGTAGATTATATTTATTACCTAGGGTTGTATATGTGTAGAACTTAGCCCCTACACATTTTAAAATCTATTTTAAGCTCTCAACTAGAGCGCCAGGTTCTCTATATATCCCGTTTTGTGACAATGAGGAGAGACCAGGCAGTGGTCCAGAAAACCGATTCAGCAGATCCTGTCGGAATCGATAAGGTCTCACCTATATGGAAATCATGGATTTCCATGTCATATCACAACTATCAATATCAGTTATGTATTGTATTTTTGATGAACTGGCAGTAAAAGCTAGAGATGTCTTGATAATTGCAGCCAAAGATTTAATTCCGACCAAGAAAAAGCAACTTAAGCCATGGATTACATCGAACGCGTTAGAATTAATAAAACAACCAAGGGGACTGAAACAGAAAGGAGGTAAATCCGATAACAGCAGGATGCAATATAAATCTTTAACTCGAGAAATAAGAAAGAATACACGACAGGACAAAAACCAATATATACAAGATTGCTGTAACAGAATTGACCAATATCATAAGACTGGAAGAGATTACGAAATGTTCAAATAAGTGAAGTTATTGACAAGAAATGGTCAACCCCAATTGAATTTTATCTGTAACAAGATGGGAAATACTTTTACAGAATATAGACACATTCTAGAACGATGGCAGGAGTACTGCAGTGGAATGTATTATATGAGTGACAGTGAGGATATGAATGAGATACATGAACCAATGACATCATAGACAGAACCTGAACCCTCATTAGATGAAATTGCATGGGCAATAAAGAACCTGAAGAATGGTAAATCACCTGGATGTGATGAGATACCAGCTGAACTAATTAAAGCGGGAGGAGAAGAAAGCATACAAATCTATCAAGCATTATGTAAAAAGATATGGAAATATGGTATTTGGCCAAAAGATTGGAAGAGAACAAACAATCTTCATTCCAATACCAAAAAAGGGAAACCTGAAATTATGCACCAACAAAAGAACTGTTGCCCTGACCAGCCATGCAAGTAAATTTCTACTAAAATCATAATGGCAATTTTTTTTTTTTAAATGCTATTCGTGATTCCTGAGCAAGCTTACGTTCAGTAGTTTGCCATAGCTTTCTGAACGACCGGCAACCATATAATTTCATACAAAAAACCGACACAGATGTGAGTGGAACGCGGGTATGCGGTATTACGAGATGCGCCCTTAACACCTTAACCACGGAACCGACTTGAGCAGCCTATAAAAGACAATAGTCCCAGGTTTCTCTCTGGGATCTGGAGTGTAAGGAATCTGATCCGGCAGCCAGGCCTTAACACCAGTGTGAGTGACAGTGATTTCTGATAGTGGACAGCACGTCAGCGATATACATAGTAGCCACTTACGACAAATTTGGTTGCTCGCCGCGATATTACTTAAATGGAAGGCAGCACATGTGAATACTGACAAATCTTGCCTTTCCGGGTCAAAATTAGTCACTCGATGACAGCAGGCGATGATCATCTATTAGCATTGAATGGTAATGGGAAACTTTGTAATCTCTCAGCCACAATCTTGCAGTTACCTACTTTTGGAGTATGGTTTTTCTGAATCCCTGCGTACGGCAGAGTAGGCATATATCATCCCGTGTTTTGTTTTAAAATTTAGTTCATGTCCTTCACAGGACGTGATTCCTGGGCAAGATTTACTTTCAGTAGTTTGCCAATGCTTTCTGAACGACCGGCACCTACACCTTTTTTCGAAAAAACCAGCACCGCTGTGTTTCGAACCCGGTATACGGACTCACAAACCGCATTCGAAAGCCCATAGCCACGGATACCAATTGGCTAACCCAGCAAACATACTAAGGTGATCGCTCCCTCCAGCTAACCACCACCTATCACTTTAAGAAGAGACTCTATTCGGCTAGTACGGCCGGTTTCTCCGCAAATCACCGCCTACTTCCTCCAAAGGCTCTTGCCCGACTAATAAAATTAGTGGAATTATAGTAAAGCTGAGGAAATGTAAACAATATAAAATAACCCACAGTAATGCAGCTTTACAGATCACAATTAAGGAAAACACAGGATGTTGCTGCGACTAGCCTTCATCAGCTAATAAGTACAGATACAAAACACAACATATCAATTTGGAAAATAAAAAAAAAATAATTCTACAATCCCAGGCCGTGTGTGCCCGACTTATGTCCGTTTCAACCAAACGTCAGTAGGTAACAAAACGTCAGTAGGTAACAAAAGGTCAGTATGTAACCACGCGTCACGCGCAGACAATATTGGTTACCGTAATTGATAGCGAACTCAACTGGCAATGTCGTGAGCACAGTCGGGCGCGGGTCAGACGCCCGGGATCATTGCTTGTCACGGTGAGGGAACTTCAGGCCGCTCCTTCCTCCTTGCTCGAGCGCTACAAAATGCGAGAGCGCTGTCAAATCACAGACTTATAGTAGGAAACTGCTAATGGGGAAAATTACACAATTATAGTGCAAATACGTCTCTTTCCGTATGTGTTAGGTCTTCTTCTATTTCTTTTGTCCTCTGGATTTCGGAAAGAGGAATTTCCGGATTTACTATTCTTAGTTTTACTAGATGTATCTCTTATCCTATGCCAAATCTTTACTTCACCCCTATCATTCACTGGTAATTGTTTAGTTCTTAGCTCTGTCCACGAGCTCCACATTGGTAATCATGCCATACCATTTTAGTCCTTCTACTCGTATTTCCGCAGGTGCCAGTTAATGAAAATGTGTAGAGTATTTGTAATTGTTTTAGTCGTTATCCACGTTTCTAATCCACAAAGTAGTAACGATTTAACGTTTACCATCATTATTATCATTTTCCACTTT
>OY992876.1:202642978-202755478 GCA_963921405.1 Cepaea hortensis
ACTATGCCATACTGAGAAGACGGAGAAATGTAACAGATAAGTATGGTCGAACTGAGAAAAACGGAGAGATGTGGCAAATAAACTCGTTCACATAGAGAAAACGGAGTAACGTTTCCTTCAGCATGTTTATTTTATTAGGCAACATTGTGCTGTGAATTCTGTACCAAGGCACAAACACTAAGATACAAAATATGGCCTTTGAAACTTTAAAATCACAGAACATTTCTTAGAATAACAATGATTAGGAAGACACAAGTAGTTATATTCTACAAGATCTGAACGTCGAACAATAAACTGACATCAACAGTATTATGTGTTGGAGACAAAAGAATAGATCTCTTGGCCACAACAAGAGCCATATTGGTTTCTGAAGAACGTCAATGAAATGTGTGGTTCTAAAAGAAGAGGCAGGGTCCGTTCCAAACGACGGGGAACACATATCATTAAGGACACTCTAAACATGCATGAGACAAGAGAACTAGCAAGGGATCGAGGGGCCTTTCGGGCGAGCTGTGTTCAGAGCAGAGTGCTTCTAAGGACTTGTTCCATGATGATGATGATGATGCTCTGTCCCAACATTGATACACACTCTTTATTTAAAACAAAACTGCTAGTACTTGCCTATAGTACCTTGTGGTATAGGACGGAGGAGGAGTAGTTGAGCCTGATGAATTTAGGACCGTCTGGTCGCCGCCAACTGTGCATGTTAGGATTTTCTTTTCTTTTTCTTCGGATAGGAAAAAATAATATCAATCACCTTACCAGCCCGACCATTCTAACCACCGGCCAGATGCACGTCACTCTCTTTATGGAAAAGAGAAAATTGTGAAGTCTAACGTATAACATAAGCAAACACTGTTCATTGAACAGTTAAATGATTGGTAACATGTATTCTGTAATAGTCACATATCACACACACTGGGAACAATGGAAACCGACTGCAAATAAATATATAACAATAACTTATTGGTGCCTGTGCAAAATCCACCCATCATGTGCCATGCCGATAAGCGTGGGCGATCATATTTCGTCATCTCATTCTATCACCAGACTCGTGGATCAGCTCCGTGTTGCTGTCTCAACCATGCCACGTGGCCAAGCCATCCAGGTATTTAATTCCTGGTCTTCCCTTTGGTCTCCAGTTTTCCATTTCAGTTCTTCTCATCACATGCCCAACAATCTTTGACTATCGACGTCTAATGTCTCTAATCAGTTTACGATCTTCATTTTTTTCTTGAAGGACTTGTTCATTTCTGTCTGTCCATTGTATTATTTGCATTTTCCACGGAAACCACTGTTCCACAGCCGTCAGATGTTTTCCAGCTTGCCTGCTCATTATCCACGCTTCACGTCCATATAAAAGTTCAGGTTTTATGTAGAACTTCAACGCACTTTTTCTCGTTTCATTTGATATCTTTTTATTGGTCAGTATGCTTTTAATCTTGCAAAAGGCTACCTTCGCAATGGCAATTCTTGTTCTAATCTCCCGTCAGATGTTATAGGAATATTCCCATTTACTTGTATATTACAAGTGGTATACATTGTGGTATTTCCTTCTTCCCACTGACGACCATAATCTGTGTCTTCTTACAATTCAATTCTAACCCTAGTTGTTCACTGTGTGCAACAACCGCATCTACTAAATGTTGCAAATCTTGTTCATTGTCTGTAATCAAGACTGTATCATCTACATATCTAATGTTATTGATGTATCGCCCAAATGATGATTCCTTCCATATCTTCTACATTTTTGAAAATATTTTCACTGTACAGGGAAAAAAGATCTGGAGACATTACACATCCCTGTCTCACACCTCTTTTCATAGGCTGATATTGACCTACATCGTTATCAATTCTGCTGGCAGCTTGTTGTTTCCAATATATGTTTTGTACAAGTCTAAGGTCATTTCCATCAATTTGTAGATATTCAAGCATCCTTATCATGTCGCCATGTCTGACTATATGGAAAGCCTTTGTGTAGTCAATAACGTAGCGGTGTAGATCTTTGTTTACTGTGCAAAATAGAAGGAATAAAAAAGCACGACAAATCACCAATGCGGAACTCCTCGAGACGGCTAGAAAATACCAATGAACCAAGAAGTGAAGAAACGAGGCTAGTGCTGGTTAGGACACACATTTAGAAAACATGAGAGCTAAGTTGAGTTGAGCTAAGAACTGACATCACTGCACTCAGGAGATTCCCATACGCGCTCTGTCCCCTCGTTTAACAGCCAGCGAAGAGTCACACTACTAATTATTCCCACCGTTATCTGATTGAAAGTTCTCATGGTCTTCACTATCAGCTTTGAGAATCTTCCAGAACCCCTGCCAATCCCCCGTAATCTCATTCTTCCCACACACGGGTTTTCAATCTGTTCCCTCGCCTTCTACACCTTGCCCCATGGGCGCACGACCATCTCTCCATTGTCCATAGGTAATATGCCACCAAGAGGTGCATTCCCTGCTAGCCGTTCAGCCTGTTCATTGCTTCGCACTATATCATTTTTTGCTGTTGTGCTTTCTTGACAAGTTTACGTTCAGTAATATGCCATTGTCTCCTAAACCACCGGCACCCATACCATTTCGTAAAGAACTAAAGTAAGAGGGTCTGCTGCCAACTCGCCCGAAGCTGTGTTTCGAACGCGGGTATGTGGTATTACGAACTGCGTCCATAACTCATTAGCCACGGAGCCGGCACCGACTTTATACATAATGAAATATCTAATTTATACCTAATAAAAATTATACCTGCTTTATACCTAAATAATCATAATTCATTCCTAATTGATTCTAAATTATACCTAAGTGATCCTAATTTATAACTAATAAAATTAATACAGAATTTGTACCTAACGAACTACGCAATTTCTACCTAATTGTGCCTAAATTGATCGCATAAGAAGACATACCTATGAATCGGCTTTATAAGCAATGAACAAAGAAGGCGTGGAAGATATTTGGCATGACAAGGCAAAGCAAAAGAATCCACATGTTAAAAAACAAATACATGTTGCAAAAAGTCTTTTCGCTGAAACACAGGTCCGAGGATGTGCACAGACGCGATCAATGACCCAATAAACCACAGCCAGCAGGTTGTATTTCTTACTGACGCAATGTCCATTCTAGGTGTCTAATAGTGACAACCTGCCAGAACAGAAACAGCCCGATGCCAATACCAACTTAATATAGGGTGTGTTTTTAATGACACTGCAGTGTTTGAAAATATTGCCGGTCCAAGTTTCGTATTCATCTTCTGTAAAGTGCATGCAACATAATAGGTAAATACAAATCTCGGACCGGCAATATTTTATTGATATTACGATATAAAAGCTTTCTACTTGTTTCTAGTCTTTTTAATTAAAATGGTATGATCTATCTTATCGAAATCTTTTCTAAGTCAATCAACACATCTCCACATAGAGTAATGTTGGTTATATTTTTATGCCAATGTTCTATCATGTTTGTTAGTGCCGTATGAAAATAATATTTTGGCCGAAACAAAGACTGACTGTCGACTATTAGTTTGTTACGAACTAGGTTTCTATTGTTGCTTTGTGGATGTGCTTTTCCAGCGTGTTGGATAGCAATGATAATATGAAATTGGGCCTACAGTTACTCATGCGGCCATCGTCTAATGAACCAGCAAGAAGAAGAAGAAGAAGAAGAAGAAGAAGAAAAAGAAGAAGAAGAAGAAGAAGAAGAAGAAGAAGACGAGGGAGGAGAAGGGGAGGAGGAGGAGAAGGAGCAGGATGAGGAGGAAGAGGAAAGGAAGAGGAGAGGAGGAGGAGGAGGAGGAGAGGGAAAAGATGATGATGATGATGATCAAGAAGAAGAAGAAGACGAAGAAGAAGAAGAAGAAGAAGAAGAAGAAGAAGAAGAAGAAGAAGAAGAAGAAGAAGAAGAAGAAGAAGAAGAAGAAGAAGAAGAAGAAGAAGAAGAAGAAGAAGAAGAAGAAGAAGAAGAAGAAGAAGAAGAAGAAGAAGAAGAAGAAGAAGAAGAAGAAGAAGAAGAAGAAGAAGAAGAAAAAGAAGAAGAAGAAGAAAAAGAAGAAGAAGACGAAGAAGAAGAAGAAGAAGAAGAAGAAGAAGAAGAAGAAGAAGAAGAAGAAGAAGAAGAAGAAGAAGAAGAAGAAGAAGAAGAAGAAGAAAATGAGGTAAAGGAGGAGGAGGAGGACGATGACAACGATAACGGAGAAGAAGCATTAGTTAGAAGAGGAGGTAAATGAGAAACAGAAACAGAAGCAGTGGGGGAAGGGAGGACGAATTAGAAGTAGAAGATTAGACTCGTATCCACAGATGAAATTTGGGGCACATTCTGATGTCTTGGGTGCCAGTAATTTATTTCGCGTATTGATATTCCCGAAGATGAGTTTCTCGACAACACTTGGGACGATTGCAAAATGCAAACATAATTTCGAGAACGAAGGCGACATGACGGCGTACCTTGCCGCCATTTATGAGCGCAACGACTGTATTTAGATATCAGTAATGTTTTCCCGAAGAGAACTTTGTTTCGAAACGCTCTGTTTGGACAGAATTACATTCAGAATCCTTCTTTCTGCTTTGCATGTAGTGATTCAAGGAAGCCCGGATGCGATTTGATCTTTCTTGGTCTCACATTTGTTTGGGTAACCGCTAACAATCATTGATTTTGTGTTATGTCAGAAAGTCACATCGGAGAACGCAAGACAAAAAGATTGATGAGAAAACCATCATCCTCGGCTCTGTACTTTTTGTATACAATTATTGGATATCGGTAATTCTAGTTTACCGGCCCTAAACACTGCCCAAAATTATATCCATCCATCCATCATCCATAATGTGCCATGCCGGTAAGCGTGGGCGGTCATGTTCTGCCATCTCACCCGATCACCAGAGTCGTGGATCAGCTCCGTGTTTCTGTCTCGACTATGCCACAAGGCCAAGCCATCCAGGTACTTGCTTCTAGGTCTTCCCCTTGGTCTGTTCCCCTCGATCTTACCAGTTGTCACCAAATTCTCCAATCCATTTCTTCTCATAACATGTCCAAAAAATTTTGACTGTCTATATATATATATGGTAAAGAGCAATGGTAATGCAGTGACTAGCATGCTTACCTGCCATTTGGTGGCGTGGGGTTGAAACCCTTTAATGTTGGGATTTAGTTTCATTGACATAAACTTTCAGGTCGGTCCTATCTAAATATTATCATCAAGTGCCCTGCCAGATGGGGTAGGCTTTCATGTCTCTCGACATATCTTACTTTTTGGTTTTCTGGATTGACTATGCTAATGATATTCCTCTATGCCACCGTTTCAATCCGTCCAGGATAATTTTCTCTTGGTTGCCATCTCTTCCCTTTGACTTTTCCAGTCGTCGCGATGTTCTCCAATGCTTCTCATCTCAACTCTGTTGTGACCTTTCAACTGATGTTATAAATGTCCCTAAGTATTTAAAATTATCCACTTGTTTAAGAATGTTCCCTTCTATTTCCATTTGACACACTTTTGTCACCTTTTTCTTTGATATCACCATTGTGACTATTTTCTTGTTACCGTGTTTCTCCGAAACTAAGACCTACCCCTAAAATAAGCCCTAGCACGATCTTTCACTATTCTTTTAATATAATACCCACTGGTAAAATAAGCCCTGGTTAAGATCGTCAGCTAGAATGAAGTTATTACACATGCACTAGCATTAGAGTACTTTGTTGATGGCATGGGCTTTTCTACATACCAACTCTACAACATGATTGCCATGGATGAAACCGCAGTGTTTATGGGCCTAGGATCTTATATGACAATTGGTCTGACGGAATCGGAAACTTGTGACGATGTTTGCTTTCTGAACTACCGGCACCAATACCATTTCGTAAAATAACCAACAGAAAGCGGTCTGCTGCCAAATTGCCCGAAGCTTTGTTTCGAACGCGGTATGTGGGTTTTTGAACTGCACCCGTTAACCCTTAGCCACTTTACATATATATAACACCTAAAATTACACAAGAAAATGATACGTATTTGTTCTGAAAATAGTATCTTAGTAAGTCACCATCACTTGTATACGCCTTCAGTGACATTGTCATACGGTACCAGACCGACACTTGTATACATTATCCTGACATCCTTCTCTACTTCCCCAGACTTTTCCTGGTACCTATGTTAGGCTGGGTAGATCTTGGACTGACAGAGTAACTATCGAAATTATATACAACAATAAGAAAGCGACAAACATCTTTCTTTGGTTAGGTGATGAGAAGAGAGGGATTGGAGAACATCGTGATGACTGGAAAGATCGAGGAGAAGAGAGGCAGACTCCGACCAAGAGAAATGATGCTGGATGAATTGAGACGGTGGCATGGAGGAATGTCATCAGCAGAGGATCCAGAACATCAAATACCGAGATCTGTGGAGAGCCAAGAACGCCTACGCCATCTGGCCGGCCACTTGATGATGGTTATGAGACCTTGAAACCAAGGGAATTTTAAACATTCGAATAGGCTCTGATACGGACCGATCTCATGACGATCGAGCCGGGTGCCCCGCCATTATTTTACCTCGTCTTACTATACAAACACACACACACACACACACACACACACACACACACACACACACACACACTCACACACACACACACACACACACAAACTCACACACAAGAATACGTAAATTTATGTTACACTTTGATCTCATTGCAATATCAAAAACAATAACATGGGAAATCGCAATACAATACAGTGTGCTTTTGCATTTAATTATTTTTCAATAACGCCCGTGTGTTGCCGGGGCCCATATGGGGCAGCAAAGAATAGTAACACTGTTGCCTACCATGTACGTCGTAAGATGCGACTAAGGAGGCTATGGTTCCGTCGCCCTGCTACTGAGTGAGTGCGTGGCGCGACACTGTGAGCTGTGAATTTCGCGTGGAATGCTTTTACATCTGTTCGCAGTTTGTAGCATGAACTTCATGTACGGAACGATGGCGGCCGGCTGTTGCTGGATTGACTGGTTTGCCTTTTTGGTTCACGAGTGCATTTTTCTGGAGACTTCTGGAAGTCGTCGCTTGAGCTACCGAGTTCGTGCTTTGTGCGGCGCTTTCGGCGGGTCGCCCTGCGGAAAGAGACCGAGCCATTAGGGATAAAACCCAGGTCAATAAAGTCTTTCTGGTGACTGCCGTTTCCATCGACAATGAACTGTATTTTTCGTGGAGGACTTTTGTGTTGGCATTCTGGCGACGGCATTATGCACAGTGTACCTGTGCGGGCTGTTGGCTTGCCGATACTCCTGTCTTTTCCATTGTTCACATAGGGCATTGACGAGCATTTTGTGTGATATTCACTGGTACAGGAACGGAGCATAAATGGGACGACCCGTTGCTGTGAAGTTGGAAACGCGACTGACTAACTAACCAACTATTTTTCAATAAATACATAATGTTCACACATGTCGCCAATGCGCTATTTTACTATTGGTTACATTAAACAGTTTATGTGCGTGAATACACATATTTTATTCGATGGCATTGTCTTACTTATAATGCACGATTGGTATTCATAACATAAATAAACATGGATGTTCCTCACCATCATCAAGTACTATGTCAACAACAAGCGTAGGCGGTCATGTTTCGCCATCTCCCACCACTACCGGAGCCGTGGGTCAGCTCTGTGTTCTTGTCTCGATTATGTCATGTGGCTAAGCCATCCAGGTATTTACCTCCCTGTTCTTTTCCCCTTAAATCTCGCCAGTTGTCACCAAGTTCTCCAGTCTATTTCTTCTTATAACGTTTCTAGAAGCTGGGAACAGTTTGTCCGGACCATAATGACCTGACTTCTATTGTTGTTGACCTATAACCCATGGATAATTCTGGTAGTGTAATGGCTAGAGGCTTATTTGCCGGGCCGATGGTCAAAGGTTCGATATTGCATCCAGGCAGATTTTAAAAATTGACCTGGGCTTTTAGGCCAACCCAGCTTAAAATGGACACACAGATTTGGTAGATACGCAGATACTATTATGAAACAAAAATGAGATCTATTAAATAGTTGGGGCAACACAAGTTGTTAAATTCATTGATATAGAAAGAAGTAAATGGTTCGGCCATCTAGTGAGAATTAATCCTATGTCGCCGTATGCAAGAGCATAAAACATGAAAATAAAAACATCAATAAGAGGGTAAGACCACGAAAAAGATGGATTAAATGCTGTATCAACAATTTAAAAACCGACAACATCACAGCATACCAGTCCACAACATCTCTGCACACCAAGCAACCGATTTAGCCCTAGTTCATAAACCAATCATCAAACAATCCTGCAACGCCTAACGTCACAGGGTAGTGAAGGACAAATGAAAGAAAGAAAGAAAGAAAGAAAGAAAGAAATTAAGAAAGAAAGAAAGACAGAAAGACAGAAGGAAAGACAGAAAGACAGGAAGAACCACAAATGTTGTGGTAAAGTAAAGGCGGCCGAAGTGACATTAACCACATCATTCCTGTAGAGTCATGGGCCTATACAAATCTGGGTCTAGCACCATATGTCCATTGCGCCTGAAGACGAATGAAAGGGCCCTTTAGGAAAGTAGAAACAAAAATTAATAATATGGGGAAGCCACGGTCAGAGCTGCATGTGATAGCTAAAGATAGAAGGACTTGGAGTGAGTTGGTCCCACAAATGATAGTATTAAAAACAGCATGATCCAAAACTCGTTAGGGATGCCGAATAATGATCGCCTACGCATACCGTCAGTGCCAACGATGATAAAGGAGATGATGATGATTCTCCCATCAAGAATTGTAATAAGTGCGAACTTTAAGCAGTGTAACTAAATAGTAGGAAGTTATGATAAAAGTCTTCAATCAATTTGTCTTTTCCTTCAGAATGTCAGTAGGGCAATGCAGTTTAAGATTCCTGGCTTTACCGTCTGACGAACAGACACCTATTACTTACGATCTCTTCAAGGGGATTCCCGTTACCTCGTAGAACGACCCACATTACGGTAGGAATTTAATATCGACGTGTCTTCGTGTGAAAATTGTACAGAAATGTGATCGGCGCTCGTGTACACAGACGAATCCAATGCTATAGATTAATAAAGAAAAACACCACATGCTTAGCCGTCTCTGCGGTTAAGAGCATTCGTTGTCTTCTGTAAATTGGAGGTGTTATGATTACCTAGTGTATTTTATCGAGTTCTGTGTTACTTCTTTTTGTGGGAATCTCATGCAGTCTATGTTGTTCTTGATACACCGCATTTTGGAAGTCTCCGTGGTGAAAGTGTTAGCCATCTGCCTCGCGCTCCGAAGGTAGTGGTTCGATTCCGGGCTAAGTTGTTCGTTTTATTAGTGCTGTTTTCTCTTAGACTCATGGGGGTGATCGCTGGAGATACGGAGTACGTGCTCTTTGAGACGCTTTCAGCTGGCCGATCTACGGAAAGAGACCGTGCCATGTGGGTTAAAACCCGGTGCAATGAGTCGAGCCTTTTGCCTTTTAAATCCTTGTAAACACCGTAAAGTCAAACCTCGGTTTTCGTTGCCTTCGGTGTTCGTCAGTTTCGGTTTATGACGATATTTTTTTTCTCGAAAACATTGTCTCGGTTTTCGTCGGTTGCCTAGAATTTCGTTGGTATTCCCACATGACATCGTTGCTAATTTAGCGAAAACAAAGGGACTAACGTGTTATTCTGCTCAGCTTGGCGTTGTTTTTCGTTGTGTGAGCATTACATGCTAATAATATAATGCGAGAGCGGTATTAAAATTGCTGAAATTGGCCGCATAAAAGGGAAGTCACCACCCACGATAAGTTCCATTATGGCGACAAAGGAAGAAATACAGGAGGCTAATGTAGCAAAAGGCATGAATGTGCTAACGAAACAGAGATCGCAAACAATTGAACATGTCGAACAGTTATTATTAATTTGGATAAATCAAAACCACTTAGATAGCGATTTTGATTCGGAGGCAATCATTTGTGAAACAGCCAGACTGTTGTATGCCGATCTCATGAAGAAAGTGCTTGGAACGAGTGGTAGTGTTCTAAGTAATTTTAAGGCCAGCAGAAGATGATTTAAAAAATGCAAGAGGCGCACTGGCATTCACAGTGTTGCTAGGCACTGCGAAGGGGCGCGTTCTGACAAGTTTAGGGCAAAAAAAAAACAAGTATTAAACACTATATACATCATACCAGAATGCGATCGGCGTTGCCAGTAGTGGGTTGTGCTCAATATTTAAATTTCAAATCCCGAAACAACCACATAATCAATTGATTATTGCTCACTGGATTTAGGAGGCCTGGTGTTCCTTGCCAGTGAGAAGTCCTGATCGTTCGGGTCCCATCGATTGACGGACGTCGGTCGCGGCGATTGGGCAATCTTGAGCATAGCCTACGATGGGTAGCGTTGTGATGTTCTGTTGTGATAATTTGGTGTGTCCAGTGTGTGCCGCGTGGTTACACGCCCGCTTCACACGCGTGATCCGGGACTGTTTCCGGATCCGGTCAGGGATATGCACTACTGACGAGCTCAAACGAGGGCGAAACTCGAGTATAGTGCTTCCATATTGACGTGGATAGGCCTTAGGTTCATACCAGAATGCGATCGGCGTTGCCAGTAGTGGGTTGTGTTCAATATTTAAATTTCAAATCCCGAAACAACCACATAATCAATTAAACACTATATTTATTGATTTAATTTGTTGTTTCGGGATTTGAGATTTAAATATTGAACACAACCCACTACTGGCAATGCTGATCGTATTCTAGTATGAAACTAAGGCCTATCCACGTTAATGTGGAAGCACTAGACTCGAGTTTCGCTCTCGATTGAGCTCGTCAGTAGTGCATATCCTTGACCGGACCCGGAAACAAACCCCGGATCACTGGCGTGTGAAGCGGGTGTGTAACCACGCGGCACACGCTGGACACGGCCAAATTATCATAACAGAATATTACAACGTCACCCATCGTAGGCTGTAGCTCAAGATTTGCCCGATCGCCGCGACTGACATCCGTCAATCGATGTGGACCCGAACGATCAGGTCTTCTCACTGGCAAGGCACACCAGGCCGCCTAAAGTCCAGCGAGCAATAATCAAATTGATTTATTTGGTTGTTTCGTGATTTGAGATTTAAACATTGAGCACAACCCACTATTGGCAATGCTGATCGTATTCTGGTATGAACCTAAGGCCTATCCACATCAACGTGGAAGCACTAGACTCGAGTTTCGCTCTCGTTTGAGCTCGTCAGTAGTGCATATCCTTGACCGGACCTGAAAACAAACCCCGGATCACTGGCGCATGAAGCGGGTGTGTAACCACGCGGCACACGCTGGACACTGCCAAATTATCATAACAGAATATTACAACGTCAGCATCGTAGGCTGTAGCTCAAGATTTGCCCGATTTGACCTGATCGTTCGGGTCCACATCGATTGACAGATGTCAATATTTTTGAAATGTATGTTTTCAGAAATGCAATGTCTTGAATATGGAGGTCATGTGTGTGTTATCCGAGCTCCTAAGGGAAGCAATGGATGATGGCACTGTAACTTACTATGCGTGTCGTAAGAGGTCATCAAGGAGGGTTGATATAGGATTGGCTACCACATCCCGTTGAAATAACAATCATGTATAAAGATAAAGGGAGACAAAGAATAACAGCCTCCCAAAATGGAATGAGGCGCTTCTAGAAGAAGTATCACGTTAACGGGTGTAAGCCACGAGGAGTCTGGGTCGTTTATATGCTTCATTTCACCTAGCATCATCTCAGGAATTGATCCCTGCAATGTTAGAAATATGTATGAACTGGGAAACACAGCAAATACTATAACATAAATAAAATTTTATTTATGAGATATGAAATATAATATACAAGACATGAAATAATAAAATATAGAAGGAATAACATATGATAAAATAGAAGAAATGACATGTGAACAGATATAAAAAATGAAATATTATAAGATAGAATACATGCATTGTTATAATATAACAGAAATGAAATATTATAAAATGAAAGAAAGGAAAACATATAAGATAGCATAAATGAAATATTATGATACAGACGAATGAAATATTGTAATATAGAAGACATGAAATATTATAAGAAAGAAGAAATTACATATTATAAAAACAGCATTTTTGGATTCTGCCCAACATGATGGATCCGGACAGGCAACAAGTGTTGTTCCCAAGTCATACATAGGAAACTGCCACTCTCTGTAAAGGAGTGACGATAATGCTATCTTACGAGACAATTCTAGAAAAAAATAACAGGCATGTTGACAACCACAAAATAAACATGTAACGTATCCAGTGTTAAACACCAACACCTGAAGTTGAAAATAATCAAGAGGGAATTTCACATTAAACTTCAGAGTACTATAGGCAATCACAGAAAATTGCATTGTTAAACTGTGACGAGTATCAGAATGCTAAGATAGGATCAGAAAGCATAGTTTATGACGAGGTAGTCGGGATACACGCACTTGAGGAAATAAATGAATGAAGAATTATTCACTATATTTTTATTCTTTACGCAGTTAGGCGGAAGTGTTTTTCCCAACAACGTGAATTCACAAATTAACACGTGTACATCAAGACCTCAATATAGAAAATCAAATAAATAGTACAGTCAAACCTCGTTGATTATCCATCCGAAGACAATCGGCGAAACCCGAAACCGATGCAAACCGAGACAAATATTGTAATATATATCAAAGTAAATCCAGTTAATTCGTTCCAGACTAGTGGTTCTCAACCTGTTTTGTCCCATGCCCGCCTTTACCATATGTTCAGAACGTCATCCCCCGCCCCCTCGAATTTCCTCCCTATAAATCCTCCCCCACCCTTACACAGTATACATTAAAATGGAAGCTAAATTTAATAACACATACTAGAACATGTCTAGACATCTACATAAAACGTGATTTGCGGGTCTACTTATGTTATAAAACGAATTTCATTCGGACGAGAAGTACAGAACCGTAACATTTTGAGGGAAAAACAATATCAATTAACTGGTTCTTGAATGCGATCTTGAAATAATCTTAATTCCCCCCACCACACAACTGGAAACCTTAACCCCCCCCCCCCCCGAGGGGGGGGGGGAATTCCTCACCGGTTGAGAACCACTGTTCTAGACACTCCAAAATACATACCAAAAGCACATTTAATAGATAGTAAGTATAGTGTTTAATACTATTTTTCGGCCCCAGAAGTGTCCGACCTCGCACCTTCGCCTTGTCTAGTAACACAATGTATGCCAGTGCGCCTCTTGAAATTTTCAAACCATAATCTGCAGGCCTTTAAATCACTAAGTACATTAGCATTCTTCCCAGTCATTTTCTTAATGAGATCGGCATACAACAGTCAGATTTTGTCACATATGATTGCCTCCGAAACGGAATCGCCATAGAACTGGTTGATATATCCAAATTAACAATAACTGTTCGACATCTTCAGTTGTTTGGGATCTATATGTTTCTTTAGCACATTCACGCCTTTCGCTACATTAGCCTTCTTTAGTGCTTCCTTTGGAGCCACAATGGAACTTGTCGAGGATCGCGACTTCCCGTACATGCGACCGATTTCAGCAATCTTAATTCCGCTCTCGTATCTTTCAAAGTTTTCCTTCCTCAACTCGATCGTGTTCCTGGCCTTCTTCTTCGATGGGCTGCTAGCTCTAGAAACTTGCCTTGGTCCCATGATGGAGCTAACTAGAAATCGTTAACTTATTAGCAAGTGATGCTCACACAACTAGAAACAACGCCAAACCGAGCAGAAGAACGCGTGGATCCATTTGTTTTCGAAAAATAATTAGCGATGTCCTGTGGACAGGTCGACGAAAACCGAGGCGACCGACGAAACCCGAGACAAAGTTTTCGCGGAAAAATAAATCGACGAAAATCGAAACCGACGAAAACCTAAGCCAACGAAAACCGGGGTTTGACTGTATATGTATTAAAATTATATTTCAATTAAGTCTACACCACGTTAAGGCTTTTAGAAGTGCAGCTGAAGATTAAGATAACTATCTGTGACAAGTAATATTAAGTTGAATCTCAAGCGTTACATAACATTTTATGAGCAAGGCAATCAATACAATGGCTGACATCACAGCAATGAGCCAACAATGGAGTAATTTATTGTAACAGTTTCTAATGAGCACCAGATCCTACAACAGTCAATAGTAGGTAAGTACCACAGACAGCTGCTAGAATTTGGAGCGAATCATGTAAGATTAGATAGCCAGACTTTCCCTCCATATAGAGAATGTCGAGAGCAGACATGAAACTCTCGTTCGACTGTGTTCATGCCATTATCAGCGAGACAACAGTGACCTTGCATCAACCCGTCTTGTGTAAATAAGAGGGACGACATTCCTTCTGTAGAAGCCATAGGAATATTTCAAGAAAACAGTAAAGCGTGGATAACGCCAGATACCCTTACAACATTGTTAAACAATAAAGTAAAGAACCCTGACAAGAATAACATAGTGTCATAGATGGACGCGGTTTACAATTGTAGCAGGAAATATTCTGGCAAGTCAAGTTGACCAATGTCAGCTTGATCACATCAACATTTCGGTTGTTCAATAAACGTGTTGGGCTTACACAGCATACGCAATATCCTTCAATACGTGGACAAAGGTCCTTTACTTGTACTTTTATCATGTCTAGACACTCCTCTAGCCGTGGTTATACCCCATAGAGAAGGAGTGGGGATAATCTTTCCTACCATAGACCATTTGAATATTTATAGCATCGTCCATGGGCCATACACAATTATCAACTTAGAAAAAAGCCAGCTATGTGTTGTCAAACAAGTCTGTCCCATTATGCACTTGTATGCGTCTTGTTCAACCCGTAATAGATGTTCCTTGCTTGTGACTCAAAATGTAGGTTTGTCATCATCATGTGCCATGCAGATAAGCTTAGGCGGTTAAGTTTCGCAGAGTATTTGATCAGCTCTGTGTTTTTGTCTCGACCATGACATGTGGTCAAGCCTTCAGACAGTTTCTTCTCTGTCTTCCCCATGCACTTTCTTCCTAAATCTTGAAACTTGCCACCAAGTTCTCCGGTGTATTTCTTCTCATAACATATCCAAAATTTGTTGACTGTCTGCGTCTAATTTCTCCAATCAGTTTACGATTTTCATTTGCTTCTTGCAGGACTTAGTCATTGGTTTTTCTTTCTGTCCATGGTATTATTTTCATTTTCCTCAGAAACCACATTTCCACTGCCATTAGATGTATTTCATCTTGTCTGCTAATTGTCCACGTTTCACATCCATACCAATACATTGGTTTTATATAGCACTTCAACACTCTAGTTCTCGTTTATTGGTTAGAATGTTTTCCATATTTTTATTGGTTAGAATGTTTTCCATCTTGCAAAAGGCTACCACCATAGCGATTCTTGTTCTAATCTATTCAAGGCAAGTATCATACGATGTTTTGACTGTTCTGAGATAATTATGATTCAATCAATCAATCATGTTCCATGCCGGAAAGCGTGGGCAGTCATGACTCGACATTTCACTCGATCACCAGAGTCTTGGATCAGCTCAGTGTTAATTATGATTAACTTAGTATAAATCTATGTTGCTATCAATACAGTCCGTAGATTTATGACATTGTCAAATCAGATCAAATGATTTCGCTGGCCTTCTACGGCCCGAGGCTCGGAGGTTCCCCGCCCCTGCTGTAGAGCAATATTGGGTACGTGGTCAGACTCTCTACAATTAAAAACAGTCTCGTGGTACCCGAAACCGGGATATCTTTTCTCGGGTTGGTCTTCCAGGAAGGAAGCCTTTCAGATAGTTCTGTAAGTCTCGCTGTAAGGAACTTATTCTACGTTATATGAGACAGACTAAATGTGGAACATCGTGGCTCCTGTTTCTCTTATTAGTACCACACTAAACAAGTACAATTAATTACAGCAATATGTCTCAATACACGAATCAAGTTTCTGTATGTCTGTCGCTAGGGCGGTTAGTTGATCCTGGATTTGGTTTGCGTCGAAAATAAATGTCTTCTGTTTCCGTTGGTTGATTGTGGACTTTTGAGAATAAGACTACTGATTCAAAGGGGAAAAAAAACAGTTCTGGAACTGACAAAAGCAAACGTGAGCTCATGTCGATATATTTTGTAAATTAATCGCGCCAAAGGATTAAGGGTTTATATACAAGGGTATATATATATATATATATATATATATATATATATATATATATATATATATATATATATATATATATATATATATATATATATATATATATATATATATATATATATTAGGATTTAGATCCTGATGTACGGATGTGAATCATGGAGCGTTATCAGACTAGGGAGGAATTATGTTAAAGCTGCAGAGAAGCGGAGTTATCATAAAGCAATGGGTCTATAGACAGCGTAATGAAGATATTTTTAACTGACTTTAACTCCCAGAGTTTACTTGTATCAGAAGACTCCAGTCCAAATTCTTTGGGAACATCACGAGAAAGGGTATGCTGCAGAACATCGTGACAACTGGAAAGCTGGGAGGGGAGGCTGGGGAATACCTAGAGAATAATATGCTGGATAATTTTATATCCTTCATGAAGAACAGCGGTTCAGAAATGACGGGCAACACAAGAGACATGCAGTTGTGGACAGACTTGATAACCACCACTACAAGGCCTGTACTAAAGCAGAAGAAGAATGAAAAATGATCTCGTAGAATTTAGCATCGCAGTTAGTGAGCACATGACAGTAACTGCTCTGCAAGCGAAGTATAATCGCCGACTTTGGCTACATCATAATTGCTAAAGCTATTAGTGATGTCAAACGATTTAGCATCCAGACCAGCAACACTGATAGATTGCAAGGCCTATTTATAGACATATCAAAGTGCTTAAAAGAATAGTATAGTACTACTTGCGCTATGCCTTACATTTTTTGTTTTGTTTACAAGAAACATACGTTCCGCAGCAGGAGCCTGATTCTGTAGGTCCAAGTACACGATGGATTAAGTAACAACTTTTACCCTCCAGCAGCGAGCACCGGGATCTGGCATCCAACTGCATTTCGACTGAGCTAATGTCATTCCCAACATAAAATGCCAATCATGACGACATCTGTTGCCACAATAATTTCTACATTTATCATATTGCTTTATTTGCCTATCATTTGTCTACATGTATGATTTTGCTTTATATGCCTATCATTTGACTAGATGTAAGATTTTACTTTCTATGCCTATCATTTGACTAGATGTAAGATTTTACTTTCTATGCCTATCATTTGACTAGATGTAAGATTTTACTTTCTATGCCTATCATTTGACTAGATGTAAGATTTTACTTTCTATGCCTATCATTTGACTAGATGTAAGATTTTACTTTCTATGCCTATCATTTGACTAGATGTAAGATTTTGCTTTCTATGCCTGTCATTTGTCTACAAGTATCATTTTGCTTTCTATGCCTACCAGGTGTCTACACTTATCATTTTCCTTCAATGCCTATCATTTGTCTACACGTATCATTTTGCTTTTTACACCTACCATTTGTCTACATGTATCATTTTGCTTTCTATGCCTACCATTTTTATACATGTATCATTTTGCTTTATATGTCTACCACTTGCCTACATGTGTCATTTTGCTTTCTATGCCTACCATTTGTCTACATGTAACACTTTGCTTTCTCTACCTAACATTTGTCTACACTTATCATTTTGCTTTCTATGCCTACAATAATCGCTTCAATAGTCAGTACAGACCTCTAGCTCTGTACACTTCTTGGCTTTACATAACCATTACTGCAATGCTCCTTGTATAACTAGGAGGGGCAACATTTCCTTGATAGAAGATCGTAGAAAACAGCCGCTAGCGTGTCTCTACGACTGGTTTGCCGTTTTACACCATGTGGGCATCTGAGAATAAGAACAAACATAAGTGCAAGATATCCAACAGTGCCAAATGGTGATAGACCAACATAATAATAATAACAACAATAATCCTCTGCAGCTCGCTGTCAAGGTACAACCAAATGAACAGAATACGGAAGCAACGTCCAACGAACATCGACGACTAGAAGCCGGCTGACATGTCTGGTATTTCAATATTTATTTCCGTCGAACAACTTGTGATAATATCAATCAATAATAATAATAATAATAATAATAATAATAATAATAATAATAATAATAATAATAATAATAATAATAATAATAATAGTACCGTTCCCGTACTGCCCGGAGAGCCGGTATCGTAGAAATAAGCATAATCACACCACTGAACATGTACGTTCAAACCCCAAGACAATTCCTCACCGCCTAGTGTCGGTTACAATGCCTCCTGTCAGTTGACCGCTCTGTCACCTTGGTCATTCTCACCGAATCCTGGTTCACACACTCATGGCCAGCTGTTTGTCCTGACTGAAAGGAGTAAGGCCTTAATGGTCTAGCTCTTCTACCAAGTATTTCTCAGCTACCACTGCCATCTCCTGAAGGATTGTTGACAATATCTTCTCCTTGATAGTTTCATGCCGCCTTCCGTGCTGCCAACCCAAGTTCAACTCTTTGGTTGCTAAAACTATTACGCTATGACGTTTTCTACCTTCTCACGTCACTTGGCGACTTTTCCTATCTATTGCATCGAGATTACTCTACAGATTCTTTCTCCATTATAATTCTATCACTTCTTCTGAAGTGCTATATGGCAAACAGGCATGGTTGCTTATGTTCTACAGAATTGAAGATGCCTATATTGAATCGATCAGTACATACTTTCGTCATGTAGTAGTATTCGTGTCCACTTACTTTTATAACTTCGTATTTAGTTATCTCCTAACAAGCTGGTTCATAAACATTATCGGGTCGCGAAAATTGAAATGCTCTATCCATATTAAACGTCAAAGTGACGCGGAAATAACAGCCATCAAAAGCTATGGTTCGTGGATGAAGATGCAAAGTTCGACCAGCACGAAGAATAAATAAATATGTATCACATAATTATTGCTGATATCAGCTATATATTTTAGTTAGTTGCATCTCCGTTACTGCACATTGCAATCAATCACATAATGTATTCCTTGATTGTGATTAACTTGGCAGTAATAGTTCAGTCTCATCTCATCAGGTTCCTCTTGCACGTTGCGGTGTCGAGGTGGAGTATAAACAGCGGGAGAGTGCCCGTGTATGGGCTTCATGTATCAAGGTTCCCGTGGTCTCTATAATTCCCCCTACGCATCGTTTACGTGGCCGGCCTCTACCTTTGCTTAAGTCTGGTCTGTACATCATTGTTTGTTGAGGTAATACTGTTAGTTGGTAATCTATATGGTCAAACCATTTAACCTGCTCTTGATTGATAAAATATAGCGCTGCTGTAATCCCAACTTTAGTCCTGATTCCTTCACTTCTTATTTTCTCTCTTCTCGATACATTGAGTATTCTTCTCAGGAATCTCATTTCTGTTGTTGTGAATTTTCTTTTCACTCTTTCTATCAATGTCCAGGTTTGATAGTGGTAGCATAGTGTTGGCATCAAGATTGTGTTGTAGAGTGCTATCGTAGTGGCTATTAATACATGTTTATTCTTTAGCATTGGTGCCATTTGCCCAGTGAGTTGGTTTGCCTTATTGCCAATATTTTCGATCTTATCTACTGGTTTGCCATTTGATGATATTATACTTCCTAGGTACTTGAAGCTCTTTACTTGATTCAGGAGTTGTTCTTCTATATGCATGTTTATTGTGCTTTCTTCTTTAGTTATAGCCATTACCTCTGTTTTACCGGTGCTAATTTTCATGTTATGTTCTATGAAAACTTAGTAGTTCAGTAGTCTGCCAAAACCTTCTAGCCGGCGGAAGCCTCACACCATAAAAACACAACGCAATGCCCCTACCCCCTCCCCCCCCCAATCTATCTAGGCTGATTGTGTACCCTCGACTCGGTATGTCGGAGAATTATGAAACTGCGCGTCCCACTATCCTCCAAGCCACATTGCCGGTCGGTCTATATGTACTGACATAACGTTCTATATGTACTGATATACGGTATATATATATATATATATATATATATATATATATATATATATATATATATATATATATATATATATATATAGTTAGTTTACTAAACTAAACTAATCTATATATATATATATCTTCTATATATATAAAAGAGAATCTCCGTCTGTCTGTATGTCCTTTATGCGTTCGCGAACAGTCCATCCGATTGAGATGAAATTTTCTACACGTCTTCTAATAATTCCCGTGCTGCCAACTGTCATAGTGTTTTTAGTGTACAAACATATTTTCTAATTATTATTTAATATTTAATTTACATTATAATGTATATATAGCGAGGGGACATAACTTCTAATAGAATTGCTATATATGTAAAATTGTTGCATATTTTTCAAATAGGTGGACCCTTTCACTGCAGTTATCTACAGGCATATGCGTTATAATCCTCCTTCCCCTCCTCCTCCTCCTCCTCTCCCCTCCTCCTCTCCCCTCCTCCTCCTTCTACCATCCTCCTCCCAACTTCCTCCTTCCCCTCCGCCTCCATCCTCCTCCCTCTTCCTCCTCCCTCCTCCTCCCTCTTCCTCCCTCATCCGACCTCCTCCCCCTCCTCGCTCTCCTCCTCCCTCCATCTCCTCCCAATCCCTCCTCATCCCTCCTCCTCCGCCGCCTCCTCCTCTCTCCTCCTCCTCCCATCCTCCTCCTCCCCCTCACCTCCTCCTTCTCCTCCCCTCATCCCCCCTCCTACTTAATCCTCCTCCCTCTTCCTCCCTCCTCCTCCTCCCTCCTCCTCCCTTCTCCCCTCCTCCAATCTCTCCTCCTCCCTTCTCCTCCTCCCACCTCCTCCTCTCTCCTCCTCCCCCTCCTCCTCCTCCCTCTGCCTCCTCCCTCTACCTCCTCCCTCCTCCCTCCTCCTCCCTCCTCCTCTTCCCTCCTCCTCCCTCCTCTTCCTCTTCCTCCTCCCTCTCCGACATCCCCTCCTCATCCTCCCTCCTCCTCCTCCCTCCTCCCTCCTCCTTCTCACTCCTCCTTCTCCCTCTTCCTCCTCCTCCCTCCTCCTATCTTCTCCTCCTCCCTCCTCCTCCCTCCTTCTCCCTCCTCCTCCTCCTCTCTCCTCCTCCTCCCATCCTCCTCCTCCCCCTCACCTCCTCCTTCTCCTCCCCTCATCCCCCCTCCTACTTAATCCTCCTCCCTCTTCCTCCCTCCTCCTCCTCCCTCCTCCTCCCTTCTCCCCTCCTCCAATCTCTCCTCCTCCCTTCTCCTCCTCCCACCTCCTCCTCTCTCCTCCTCCCCCTCCTCCTCCTCCCTCTGCCTCCTCCCTCTACCTCCTCCCTCCTCCCTCCTCCTCCCTCCTCCTCTTCCCTCCTCCTCCCTCCTCTTCCTCTTCCTCCTCCCTCTCCGTCATCCCCTCCTCATCCTCCCTCCTCCTCCTCCCTCCTCCCTCCTCCTTCTCACTCCTCCTTCTCCCTCTTCCTCCTCCTCCCTCCTCCTATCTTCTCCTCCTCCCTCCTCCTCCCTCCTTCTCCCTCCTCCTCCTCCCTCTTCCTCCTCCTTCTCCCTCCTTCTCCCTCTTCCTCCTCCATCCTCCTCCCCCTCCTGCTCCCTCCTCCTACCTCCTCCCTCCTCCTCGCTCTTCCTCCTCCTCCCTCCTCCTCCTCCTCCCTCCTCCTCTTACTTCCTCCTTCTCCCTCCTCCTCCATCCTCCTCCTCCTCTCCCCTTCTCCTCCTCCCTCCTCTGCCCTCTTCCTCCTCCTCCCTCATCCTACCTCCTCCTCCTCCCTCCTCCTCCCTCTCCTGCCTCCCTCCTCCTCCTAATCCCTCCTCCTCCCTCCTACTCCTCCCTCCTACTCCTCCCTCCTCCTCCCTCCTCCTCCTGCTCCCTCCGCCGAATATGAATTAAATGATATGCTCCCCACCAGGGTCTAGGCGAAGCCGGGCCGGGTCGTCTTTTTTGGGAACGGGAACGGGAGCAGGGGCCGAATATGAATTAAATAAGACGCTCCATTTACCCAAGTTAATTGTTGGGGGAAGATGTAAAGATCTTTCAAGTGCTCTTTCTAATAATAGACAGACAGACAGACAGACAGACAGACAGACAGACAGACAGACAGATAGACAGACAGACAGACGGTAGATAGTCGGGAACGGGAACGGGAGCTTATATGACTACTTATATGAATTAAATGAGATGCTCCGCACCAGGGGCTGGGCGAAGCCGGGCCGGGTCAGACAGACAGACAGACAGACAGACAGACAGATAGACAGACAGACAGATAGATAGTCGGGAACGGGAACGGGAGCTTATATGACTACTTATATGAATTAAATGAGATGCTCCCCACCAGTGTCTGGGCGAAGCCGGGCCGGGTCAGCTAGTATATATATATATATATATATATATATATATATATATATATATATATATATATATATATATATATATATATATATATATATATATATACTAGCTGACCCGGCCCGGCTTCGCCCAGAATCTGACAAGCAATGCCAAGTTGAAAACATGCAATGGAAAACTGAATTATTGAATTCAAGAAATATTCACTATAGTTATATTGTCTGCTGTAGAGTCGAGAATCTTGCAGGATCGTTCACATAATGAGCATGATTTCGTGAAGTATGTACGGTCAGCCTAAAGTAATACAATAATGTAGTCCTCACTTGCCTGTGGCTGATTTCGTTTTAAATAAGACAATTTTAGAGGCAGTAATAGTGATTTATTTCTTCATTAGGTTAACATCAACAATGAGACTCTTGAGTCATTTGCACTCGTAATGACGTGCAGTTTTTATGTAACACTTGCTGAGGCTACTATAAATAATTTGCAAATAGATAAACTAACTTTGTATTTGAGAAACTTGACATGAAGAATATCATACAAATGTGTTATTTTAAAGTAATAAAACCCCTGGAACAGAAAGAGTTATTATTATAGCAGTTTGAAATACAGAAAGTGAAAGCAACAAATAAACTTGCAACTGATACCGGGCATTTGCTGTGAATATACGATGTTATGCACCTATTTTCTAAACACAACAGCACTTGATGTTGTTATTATTGTGCTGGCATGCTGGAAGTACCACAAGGACCCCGGCACTTAAATCAACATCTTCTGACAATCATGTTTAGAGGATAATCAATGTTGGATCCAAGTGGTTCAGAGGCAGGAGTCTAAAGCAATAATCAAGGCAGAATGGGTTAAAGTTACACGAGGGCAGCTTTGTCAAATATACCCCAAAACTAAAGGTGTTAGATTACGACTATGACATAAAGCCAAAAATTTCCCCCAGGATCAAATGTGTTAAAGAAAAACCAGAACATAATGCATTTAAAAAGCATGAAGACATTTGTACTTTTCTACTATTTCTCATTCTATTCTCCTCATCCTCCTTTTTTTTTTTTATCTTTCTCATCCTTTTCGCCTTCTTCTTCTCAACCTCTTTTTCTTCTTCCCCTCTTTTTCATCCTCAAATTCTACTTCTTCTCATATTCCCATCCTTCTTCTCTTCTTTGCCTCCTCTCCTGCTTGCCTGCCTGCCTGCCTGTCTGCCTGCCTGCCTGCCTGCCTGTCTGTCTGTCTGTCTGTCTGTCTGTCTGTCTGTCTGTCTGTGTCTGTCTGTCTGTCTGCTTGTCTATCTATCTATCTCTGTCTGTCTGTCTGTCTGTCTGTCTAATAGACCCATCCCTCCGTCTATCCCTCCCTCCCTCCCTGTCTTTTTGTCTATCTATCTATCTATCTATCTATCTATCTATCTATCTATCTATCTATCTATCTATCTATCTATCTATCTATCTATCTATCTATCTATCTATCTATCTATATGTCTATCTGTCTGTCTGTCTGTCTGTCTGTCTGTCTGTCTGTCTGTCTGTCTGCCTGACCCGGCCCGGGTTCGCCCAGTCCCTGGTGTGGAGCATCTCATTTAATTCTGAGTAGGTAAGAATCCGCTCTGCCTTCAAAATGTTGACGTGAAGATTTTCTTCCTGCAGCTGCTTCTGTATTTGTTGATCAGTAAGCTCCATTTTTAGCCGCTTGACCACCCATCTGACTGTGTTTGAATCAGTGTTTCTGATTCTGGTGTCTTGGTCCTCCTTCCTCTCACAAGTTTTTGTGTTCGTCTGTGGGTAGTCGTCGCTCTTCTTATTGGTAGTTTCATTGACTGTAGGTTCAGATACTTTATTACAGCTTGCATGCAGACTCTCCTAAGGCAGGTTCGTCTTCTTGATAGTCTGGTCGGTTTTCTCACTATGCATCTTGGAAGCTGCTTGTTTCTTTGTGCTAGTACGACGTGCCATTTTCCCCCCGCTGCTTGAAATGTGTAAGGCGTCTTGGCTTGATAGCGCTGAGAAGTGCTGTCAAGCGAATCGTGTCGATATGATGGCGGAAAACACTAAAGATGCGATGATATTGTTCAACATCTTTTAGATAACTTCTTAAGTATAGAAAGATGAGTTACAATGTTATGCATTATGCATTATTTTTATGTAAACTTTGAAAATGTCTAAAAGATTGTATCATTATTTATTATAACTCATATGCCGGTAAATAACTATAGACAAAGAGTTTATAAATCTTTGAAAACGATACAACAATATGACTATAAGTTATACAACAATGTTATTAAAAGTTATGCCCCTTGAAATAACTTTTTCTAGAGTTAAGTCCCTTAGCTATATATAAATTTTAATGAAAAATGAAAAATGAAATAATACTGAGTAAGCAGGCGATTTCACACTAAAAAAAATATCACAGTTGGCAGCTCTGGAATGAAAGGAAGACGTGTAGAAAATTTCATCTCAATCGGATGGGCAAGTAGCGAAAAAATAAAGGACATACATATTTACATACATATTCACATACATACACTTTGTTTTATATATATATATATATATATATATATATATATATATATATATATATATATATATATATATAAATATATATATTTGTGTCAGGTCTTAGTCAGATATGACTGAGCTACTGTATAACAGTAGACGGTACTACCTGCTTTCTGTTAGCGCCGAACGTTGGGCGGCGCTTACCAAACCCGACACCCCACATTGTGCCAACGGCTTCGGGAGGAAGAGCGCAATTGGGAGGGTACAAGCCTTACCTTGGTGCGAGGAAATGCAACCTAAAGACAAAGTGTCATGGCAGGGCAGACCAGACCCTAAGCCTTGGTTGGCGGCTGGTCTAGGATCGAAGCTCCGACAGGCGGACAATTAGAGCCTTGCTTTGCTGATCCGGCAGCTTCTGCAACTTGTCTTGTTCCAGATGTAGAGGTGTTACCTTTCTCTGGAGTGAACTAGGCAGGCCGAGAGAGGGATCATGCTGCATGGGCAACACATGATCTGTATATTTTAGCCCAGGCTTTGTGCTATGGAGAGGCAATAACTCCATCCCTTACAAACTAGCGTCTGTCAAGACGGCAAGGTGCCAATGAATGATGAATACTAATATTCGGTATATATGTATTGACATACGGTCTATATGTACTGACATACATGCGGTTATATGTACTAGCATACAGTTTATATGTACTGATATACGGTTAATATGTACTGACATACGGTCTATATGTACTGACACACATGCGGTTATATGTACTAGCATACAGTTTATATGTACTGATATACGGTTTATATGTACCGAAATACGGTCAGTATGTACTGACACACTAGTTCCTGACATACGGGCAGTATGTACTCATCAGTGATTCGCTCTTCAGGCTAATCTATGTCGTTAATTAACCATGTATACCTAGTTGTGTAAGCCAATCACATTACAAGAAATGCAAACATAGACAAACGGACGAGTGCCCAAAGTCTCATGCGATATCAATAAATATGATCACCCGATTAGCTCCGTTGACAGTTACTTGACTTCTGTGAGTTGTGACGAACTCGAAGTCACGTCACGAACTAATTACCACGCACGGAGTGAGGGAAATAATTGTCTTACCTTTCGCTGATTTGAACTAGGTAAAGGTGACACCGGGAAATGGGGCTCATGTTTGCCTGACTGCATAATTTGGTGTATTAGTACAGAATTATTGCGTTGGATCCTATTACTTTTACCAGCATTGCTTAGTGAATGTGATACAATGGTGTCGTATTACCAAACAAAACCATTTCACTATCAATGAAATATCAATCGTTCGGGAACTCGTGAGGACATTGCAATAACTCGAATTCACACGTACTGATCAACATTCATAGAAGACACAGTGTACGGAGGAAACAATCGCCTGTTGTTCCCTCCTATAGAGAACATCGAGAGCTGGTATTGATTCGCTTCCGACCGCGATCATGTCATTACCAGCGTATCGTAAAATTTATACAACATGTCCGCTAAACGTGGCAGTCAACCCCAGCATATATTGACAATCTGTGATTTTCTAGGCAATTTTAAGTTCAGTAGGTTGCCAATACTTTCTGAAAGCAGATTCCCGTAACAAAATCATCGCAATACCGCCTGCTTCCAAATTGTTTGCAGCAGGTTTCGAACTCGATATGTCGGGATTGTGAAATTGCGTTCACTACCTGTAGGTCACAGATGCTGATATATGCAGAAGATCAAGCATTATTTGAGTAAATGCCACAAATCAGAGTAAATGCCATAAATCAGAATAAATACCATGAATTAGATTTAATTTCATACATTAGAGTAAATATCATAAATTATTGTAAATACTCCACATTAAAGTAAATATCATAAAGCAGAGTTATTGCCATAAATTATAGTAAACACCCTGACTTACAGTAAATACCCTACTTTAGAGTAAATATCATAAATTAGAGTAAATACTATAAGAGGGTAGTTACGCACAGATAAAGCTAGAAGTACGACAGGGGTATCTTGTCATCGGATCTCTTCTCCCTATATAGCAACGTAATAGTTAGTTAGTTAGTCGACAGATCATCCTCATTGCACATCTAACCATTCAGTCCATAAGTGCTCGGATCCCCTCCTCAGCTAATCCCGCAGCGTGTAGCGACTAACGACACCAGTTCTGTGTTGGTTTATCAATCTTCTTTGGCTTCCTGCGTAGTGTTCTTGTTTTGTCACACCTATTTTAATTTGCTGTTCTCGCAGTCTGACCATGGTTGTAGATTCACATTCATAATTTGGTTCTCGCAAAAGTCTTACTTCTCGTCGAGCATTCAGAATGTCAGCCCGGTCATTTCCTTGTACTCCTGCATGCCCTGGCACGAAGATGAAGCTAATCTTTGCCAGCCGAGACCGCTCCAGAGACAGCAACCACTCTCTTCGGATCCACCCCATCTCTATCCTCTTGAGCTTGCTCATTGAGTCGCTAAGGAAACATGCCCTAGTGAATGTCTGTGACTCGAGCCATGTTATTGTTTTACTTACTGTCATGACTTCCATAGTCAGGCTACTTGTGGTCTCAACAAAAGCACCAGAGCCCTCCTTCACAATTCTCCCTCCGGCCTGAGCCGTAAAGGCCCATTAGCTTCTCACGCATCGGACGACCGACCCATCTGTGTAAATGCTAACATCACCGTCTAACGAATTGTCGAAAATCAGGACTTGTATTACCGCCTCCACAGCAGCCGGATTTTCTTGTCTGTATAGCGACGTAATCATTAGAGGGATCAAAGAGAAATACTAATCGGAGGTTATAATATAAACAACATACGCTATGCAGATGACACAGTATTGGTGCCGTATAATGCAACAGACCTACAACAATTGTTGGACATTGTAGTAACAGAGAGTACGAAGAAAGGATTCTCCTTGAATATCAAATAAAATGGTGACACCAAATTGTGACATATAAATAAAAGGGAACATTCTTAACCAAGTGGATAATTTTAAATACCTAGGGACATTTATAACATCAGATGGAAGAAGCACAGCAGAGATTAAGAGCAGCATTTCTTTTTCCGCATAACCTTTACAGGACATCGTGCCAACATCAGCATCTTCTCGGTGATTGTTGATTTCTTGGCAAGATTACGCTCAGTAGTTTGCCATTAAGAGCAGAATAGGGCAGGTAAAATCCGCATTTAAAAAAATGAAGAGTATCTTATACAGTAAGTCATTATAATAAATTAAAAAAAACTAAAATAAATGTAAGAAAGAGAGTGCTGAAATGCTAAATAGAGCCAGTTTTGCTGTATGGCAGCGAATCTTGGAATGTAAATGAACAAATCAGGAAGAACTTAGAAGCAACGGAAATGTGGTTTTTGAGACGAATGTTGCGAATGCCCTAGACTGCCAGAGTAACTAATGACGACTGCCTGAAAGAGGCTAATGAAACTAGAACATTATATACAACAATGGGAAAGAGACAAACTGCTTTCTTTGGTCATGTGACGAGAAGAGAGGCATTGGAGAACATCGGGACAACTCAAATGATCGACGGGAAGAGAGGCAGATGCAGACCAAGAGAAATGATGCTGGATGGATTGAGACGGTGGCATGGGGGAATATCATCAGCAGAGTTGATCCAGAACACCAACGACCAAGATCTGTGGAGAGCCATGTACGCCAGCTGTCAGAGCACTTGATGATGATGACTATACATTATAGTAAATACCCTAAATTAGAGAAAATAGCATAAATTGTAAAGAACAGTTACTGGCCCGTTCCCATGCCGTGAGACTTTTAGATATATGGTAGATGGTTATATTATCATATAGAAATACGCACTCGATGAATGACGTGGTCAACATCATGTCCGACACATTTACTTTCCAGGTCCTATCCTAGTACACATTTAAGACGGGGTTGGCTTGGGAACCCAAGTTATTTATAAAATACGCCGTGATGGGGTTTCGAACACGTTAATGGACAGCCAGATTGAGCAATCAGGACGTTTTAAGGGAAGCTGAGCTGTAAAGACAACTTATGATAAACATCAGAAAGAAGCAGTCATCGTTTTTTGGCGACGTTATGAGAAGATAAAAACTGGAACATGTTGTGACAACCGGAAAGATTTGTGGAAAGAATGATAGAGGAAGACAGCGTGAGAAGATTCTTGACAGTGTTGTGTCATGGCACGGAGGAGAGTCAACACATGAATTGGTCCACGAAGTCGGGGATCGTAATTTGTGGAGAGGCATCATCGCCCCCCCCGCCCCCAGAGCACTGGATGATGATAATGATCACCACAGCACTAACATAAAATAAGGAAATATAAAATACAGGCAGAGATAGAAATGAAACACACTAAGTACACACGAACAACTAAACAAATGACGACACAATGTGGAAGTAACATACTTAAGATGCAGACGGGTTACACACAAGAACAACGGGGCAACCAATATTTGTATTTTTCTGAGGAGACTAATCTAATAATTGAATACAAGAATGCGGCGGCACCGAAATAGAATCAGAATGTCAATAAACAGATAATTAACAATGGCATGGGGCTCACCGCAGTGGCAATATTCTAATACCGTACAGCGGCAACCAACCATTAGCGACTGTATGTCACTCATTTGTCGCGAAGAGAACTGGAGACCACACACATCTTCACATTCTCCTTATTGTCTGTGCCGTATGGCGATGTTGATCATGTCTGTTTACATATTTCAGTCTCCTGTACTGCTAACCAATTTTGATACTGATGTTCCCCTGTGCCATGAATGTCAAACTGTCCATTATCTGCTCTCTTGATTTCCTTCTGCCTCTCTTCATCTCCAATTTTCTGTAGCCATGACACTCTCCTGCTTTCCCCTTCTCATGACATGCCCATAGAATGCAGACTGTCCTGATGCGAGTAACCAGTTCTCATTGTGAGTTAAATTATGTCACTATACCTTTATTGTTCTTTCTATCCGTTCACAGTTTTACTTAATTCTTCTATACAACCAATCTTAATAGCTTCCACGTAATTCCTCATTTGTTTGCTATTGTCCATAATTCGTTTCCATACATCTGGATTGGCTCAATATAGCTCTTTAGTTATCTTTTGTTCATCTCGATTAACAAAGATACATTGCAGAGAATAGTGTTCATCTTGAGAAATGCTGCGTTCTCTTTCCTACAACACACATATGCTAGCGAATATTTATGCCGAGAGATGCTACTGCTAATGCTGGAATAAAAACAAAAACGCAACCGAAATGCAATGTGTCCCAGAAGAGGAATAGATATGCAAATAGTAATGGAAAACCCGACTAGATTCATAAATGTCTTTGTCTACATATAGTAGAATTAGTGAAGGACCCAAAGTAAACCACAAGATTAGATATTGAGGGAATAATATCACACGGTGTCTCCCTTTCTATTACGTATAGGTTACGCCAGATAATAGAGATTATAACAACATCATGTGCCCTGCCGATACGCGTTGCAGGTCATGTTTCGCCATCTTACGCGATCATCAAAATCGTACATCAGCTGTGAGTTGTTTTTTTTAAAATTATGCCGTATCTCCAAGACATCCTTATTTTTACATATCTGCCATCGCCATGTTCTTTTTCCTACTATCCTGTCAGTTGTTATCAAGTTCTCCAGATTATTTCTTCTCCTAACGAGCCCAAACAAAATCTGCGTCTAAATTTCTCTACTCAGTTCACAATTGTGATTTGTTTCTTTTAGGGATCACATAATAGTATATGTTTCACACATGGAATTGTATTTATTTCTTAAAGTTAATTTCACATCCTTTAAAGGACGTCGCAGTCAACACCATCATTTTTAGCTGCTTGTGATTTCAGGTGTACGTTCAGTAGTTTGCCATTGCTTTCTGAACGACAGACACTTATGTCTTTTGTATGGGAAACCAACGCGAGCAGTCTGCTTCCAAATACCCGCAGCTATGTTTCGAACGCGGTATGTGGGACTACGAACTGCATTCGTAACCCCGTCGACACGGCACCGGCTCTTTATTGAAAACCATCATCTTTATTTTATAATGAGGCGGAGTAACTTTGCTGCACGGTGGCCACCTCGACAATGATATTTTATAATGAGGAGGAATAACTTTGCTGTATGGTGGCCACCCCTACTATTATATTTTATAATGAGACGGAGTGACTTTGCTGTACGGTGGCCACCTTTATCATGATATTTTAGAATGAGGCGAGGTAACTTTGCTGTACGGTGGCCACCTCTATCATGATATTGTATAATGAGGCGGGGTAACTTTGCTGTACGGTGGCCACCTCTATCATGATATTTTATAATGAGGCGGGGTAACTTTGCTGTACGGTGGCCACCTCTACCATGATATTTTATAATGAGGCGGAGTAACTTTGCTGTACGGTGGCCACCTCTACCATGATACGATATGTCACCCCCTCTTCTCTTTTGTTTGCGATTACATATTATCTTGTAGCAGCTCTTTTGGAGAACGTTGCGCTAATTATAGTCCGACAAACAATCTCTGAGGAGCGGCTGGCCGAGTGGCTAGTATGCCGGATTCTCCATCGGGAGACCCGGGTTTGAATCCTCGGTAAGGTGTGGATTTTTTTTGTTTTTTTTCTGTCGGGGACAAAAAGAAAACTCTAACCTGCACAGTTCGCGGCTACTGAAATAGCCAGGCGGTCGTGATTCCTCAAGCTCAAGACCCCCCCCCCCCCCCCCCCCGACACACACCGCATGGTACAACATTCACAGTATATGACAGTTTGTTAACAGTCGCTCAGTGTCCTGCCATCTGTCTTGTCTGATGCACTCTCATGCCCACGGAGTCTGTAATGTCATGAGACCATCTTAGTTCTGGCATACCCCTGTCTGTTCTTCCATGAACCGTGTCTTCCATCACGATTCTTCCCCATGAAACACACCGAGGCATCAACGTTAATTATGGGACTTCAATCATCATCATCATCATGTGCTATGCCGGTAAGCGGAGCAGTCATGTCTCACCATCTCACTCGATCACCAGAGTCGTGGATAAGCTCAGTGTTCTTGTCTCGACTAAACAACGTGGCCAAGCCATCCAGGTAATTACTTCTCTGTCCTCCCCTCCCCCCCCCCCCTCTCGATCTTGCCAGTTGTCACCAAGATCTCCAATTTATTTCTTTTCATAACATTACCAGAAATTTGTGACTGTCTATGTCTTATTTCTCTAATACGTTTACGGTTTTTATGTGTTTCTGGAAGGACTATGGAAGTGGAGGCGGTCAGTGCAGCTTTCCGCTGGATAGAGAACACGATACATACACACATTGTGATTGTAACTTACTCAGAAAGCATGCTGAGGAGGGTGAGAACAGGCAAGTTTCGTGCAGAGTGGCTTGCTTCGCTTCGGAGGTCACGGGTAGCAAGCATCACCTGGATCTTTTCTCCTGGGCATGCCGGTGTGCTGGGGAATGAACAGACGGACAGATTGGCTGGATTGGCAAAACTTGGTGGAGTATTGATGCATGACAAAACAGACGTGGTTGCGGCCTTGTGGGAGTACGTGTACACCTCGGAGGAGCAAACGGATCACCATAGACTGGTAAGAATGAGGCAGCGAGGGGTGACGAGGGGATTTGGCCGACGATCGACGCTCAAAGGAAAGGCGAGACGGACATATAATCAGATTGCTACTGGAACTATTAGTGTTGGAACTCTTCGCTGGTTGCTGAGGATGGGGACGGAGCGCTTATGGGAATGTCCCGAATGCTGTGATGTCGGTTCCTAAATCAATCAATCAATCAATCAATCTTGAAGAACTTGTTCATTAGTCATTGGCTTTTCTGTCTGTCTGTGGTAGTCTTTGCATTTTCCTCAGTAACCACATTTCCACAGCTATCAGATGGTTTTCAGCCTGTCTGCTCATTGTCCACGCCTCACTTCCACACAAAAGCACGTGTTCTATGTAGCACCTTAACACTCGTTTTCGCATTGCGAATGTTTTCAATAGAAGCATCTGTATAGCACTAGGACATATTTGTCAGACAAAATAAAGTAAACTGTGTGCACAAACTTATATTAGTCAATTCTAACATTAAATAAGTCCTCCGGTATAGACCAGGAATAGGAGATCAACGAAAACGATTACAAATAAACTAGAAACATTCATTAGTTCGTGCCTGAACAAATTTACATGAATAAACGGTTATGAAAACAACCAATGTTGAACCTATGGAGAGAATTAGACATTCTAGACCACCTGAATGCCAATGTTTAGCACTTAAGACCTAAAACTCATAGTCTGCCATTGGATTTGCAACCAGGCAATCAACATTAGCATTACATTTGTTTGCCCCATATGTCCATCGTTCTCTGCATCATGCCAGGGTGTTTGTTTAGTGCGTGTCCTCGTCTTCATTATAAATCGCCGTCAGTGATGTGTTGGCTAGGGTTTTTGTTTAGTGTATGTCTTCGTCTTCATTATACATCGCCGTCAATGATGAGTTGGCTAGGCTGTCAGCTTACTCGATAGCAAGTGCGCCCTGGTAAGCTTTTAATTCCTTAAACATTATATCATCATCATCTTCACCTTGTGCCATCAAGTGTCGTAGGGAGGATTAATTGGCGCTCCAGCGCCCAATGGGTGGCACTGGATAGTGACAGTCCGTGTGATTGTACAATCTATACATTAGATAATATTTTTAAACAATTAATGTCCTTCTAATCCTTGCAAACACTATTTTTAGATCTCATGGGCCACTTACTCACTATCGCGGAATGTCAGAAATAAAGTACTAAAATGTTATATACAATCTTTTCCCCTGTATGACAGTGACTAATTGACAGCAAGCGAGGAAATAAATAAAAAAATTGGAAGCAACGGAGTTTTGTTTCAGATGCATGTGTTGCTTCCTTGAACTGTTAGTCACCAATATCAACGAGCTTCTGAAAAATACTAATGACAGTAAATCATTGTATACACAGATAAGAAAGTGAATCTGAGAAGAAATACGTCGAACACATTCTATCGACCCTGATAGAAAAAGCTGGGACAGACCTAGCTAGATTATACTGGTCGGAATGAGACGATGGTGTGGTAAATGTTATCAACATAACTGATCCACAACACAAAGGATCCAGTTCAGTGGAGAAGCATCAACGTTTATTCTAGGGCATATGATAACAATATCCGTCCTTATTGCCACAATACTACCACTGACTATCAACACTGCTTGTGGTGTCAGTTCGTCTAAACTAAATTAAACCTTCGTCGGGATAGTTTGTTTATTTATTCAGACTCAATCCGGACGTTTTTAGCGCTTCGATGATTTAATTGCTGTCGCAGTTACCTCGCTGCTGATACCGTTTCCAGGCATATTATTTCCTTGCAGTAATTGCTAGTTAGAAGGTTTACTCGCACACTGAGCTTCAGTATTGACTGTAGAGATTTCAACCAACGCAGTGAGTATTTACCGAGTCAAATGATCTAGTTGTTTGGCGAAAGACGCGTCGCTACGATAGTTCTTAAAGCCACGTCAGTGCGAAGGTCGTAGCTATTAGGTTAAAGTTCACGAGTACGTTCAATTTATTTGAACTTAAGACAGTGCGGCCGTTAGGAAGATAGACCAGGCCTTATACGGTATTTGGAAGTGTGGAAGTAAATGGTGGTTTGTCGGGTTTAATGGTGAGAAATTATCTGCTGCAATGGTGTGGTTCTGTAGAGATTAATGGAAAACTATGAACAGATATTAATGAAGACACCCCATGAAAGAAACTAGTTCATTGTCATAACTAGTTTCCCGCATCATAGAGATGAGTTGTGTTGAGTAGAGTCAAAAACGGACATCACAGACCTCGGGAAAATTCCATACGCTCTCCGTCCTCACCTTCAACAATCATCTAGGTTTGCACTAAACAAACATTCTGGCCAACCCGTCTCCAAATAATAACATTACCAGTTGCAATCAGATTATATATGTCTGTGTGATCTTTCCTTGGAGTACTGAGTGCAGGCTAGATCCTCTGGTCACTCCTTGTGGCACCATTCTTTCCAAGCAATAATGGTATACCTGTTCTTCCACACTATAAACATGGTCCTAAAGACCGTGACGACATCTGCCTTATCGTTCACCGATACCACGCCCAGTGGCTCAAGACTCACATAGTCTGTCCGCTTACTCGTTTCCCAATACATCACCGTGCCCTAGTGTAAAGATTCAACAAATGCTCCCTATCGTTGATTTTATTTAAATAAAAGCATGCCACTCTGCACGAAGCATATCTCTCTTCATAACATCATCGTTAGACAATCCACATTGTCTAAACATCCCATGAAAAGGAACAACAGGAATATGATGCGATAACAGCAAAGATTGATTAAAAAAGACAAAAGAAGACTATGCTATATAGAAGTCTTATATAGATGCAGACTACATCGGGAATGATTGGACTTTCTTAAAAGAGAACGTTTCTTCTCATAACGTGGCCACAAAATTGTGGCTGTCTACTTCTAATTGGACATACATGACGAGGAAACACACATGACATGTACAGTGTGAAGAAAACTTTATAATCGTCTATATTCTACATATTCTTGTGGAATATAATACAGAAACTAGTGCTGCGTGTCGATTGCGGGGATGTGTTATAAGTGCATCTAAGCAGAGTTTGGCAGTGGTGGTTATCCTTCATACACGTCGATATCTGCTAAAGGAGGCAAAGTGCTAGAGTCGTGTCTTGAGCGCACTGACGTGGCGTCAATTAACCAGTAGCCAATGTACCATTATATTGACACGAACCTATCATGTTTCTTCTCTGGATCGTTTTGTTCCATGAAACTCATTTTTCATTCACACATCATCATCACTATGTGTCTTTGCAAGCTAGCGCATGCAATCACGCATCTCCACATCTCCGACAGTATGTCTCTATTCGTGTACTGAGAGTTTACCTTCCCATGATAGAACGACATTCGTGGAACTGCAGTACATTATTTAGCTCTACGACAGTTGTGTCACTTGTGCCTGTGGTCTAGTAACGTTTACCAATTCGATTTAACGGTTTTGTTGAATAACTCAGCGATTTTCTCATTATGAAGGAGTTAAGTATCGTCGCTTGCTGTCTTCACCAGTCTCCTTTCCATTGACATTGCTGGTCTTGACCATATGATACTTGACATACTCTTGGTAATTGCAAGTGTCGAATACTTTAGTCACATTATACAGAAATATAAATTGGGGAACCCTTTGAGACCACTAAGACAGTTAATAAATAAAGATAGATAGTATTGTTTGGCCCTCATAGAAGTATAAGACAGAATTAGGGATTAGGGGTTAGACAACATACAAACTGAAAGCTATAGTTCAGCGGTTCTCAACCGGTGGGGAATTCCCCCCTAGGGGGGAATTTTAGGGTTTCCAAGGGGGGATGAAGATTATTTCAAGATCGCGTTAATTCAAGAACCGATTACTTGATATTGGTTTTCCTCCATACTTTACGGTTCTGTACTCCTCGCCCTTCTCATATTCGTCTAATAACGTAAGTAGACCCACAAATCATGTTGTATGTAGACATCTAAACTTGTTCTAGTATGTGTTATTAATGTTAGCTTCCATTTTTACCTATACTATGTAGGGGCAGGGTGGAGGAGGGGGAAATTTAAAGGGAGGAAATACGAAAGGGGAGGAATGACATTCTCAACGTATGGTGAGAAAACGCATAGGCCAAAAAAGGTTGAGAACCACTGCTATAGTTATTGACCGGGATTAAAACATGTCATTTCAAAATGACAACCCCTCGCTGCAGTAACAAGTGTACTTCGACGCATGACCAACTAGACACCCCTAAAAAAGGTGTCTTCATTAGCCAAGTTTCTTATCCACATGAACCCAAAACTATGGAATATTGACATAATTAGTATCTAACCAGTGAAATAGCACCAGGTATTTCAGAATTGTATATTAAACTAGCATAGGGTAAAGAACAAACACACAGACACATCGGACTATAATGATGTTTCTACTATAATCATTCATCATGTGCCATGCCGATGAGCGTGGGCGGTCATGATTCGCCATATCACTCGATTACCAGAGTCGTGAATCAGCTCAGTGTTTTTGTCTCGACCAAAACATATGGCCAAACCATCCCGATATTTACTTTTCTGCCTTTCCCTTGTTCTCTCTCCCCCACCCCCCCCCTTCCCCTCGATCGTGCCAGTTGTCACTAAGTCCTCCAACTTATTTCTTCTCATAACGTGGCCACAAAATTGTGGCTGTCTACTTCTAATTTCTCTAATCTGTTTTCTGTTTTCATTCTTTTCTTCTAGGACTTGGTCATTGGTTTCTCTGTCTGTCTATTGTATTCTTTGCATTTTCATCAGAAACCACATTTCCACGAAAATTAGTTGGTTTTCAGCTTGTGTGCTCATTGTCCACGCTTCACATCCATTTAAAAGTATATGTTCTGTGTATTACATCAACCCCTTTTTCTTTTGCAAATGACACCTTTTTATTGGTCACTATGTTTTCATCTTGCTATGACAGTTCTTGTTCTAATCTCCCATCAGATGTTATGAATTTTCCGAGATAATTGTACCGACACACTTGTCCAATAGTATTCCCATTTACTTGTATATTGCATTGTGGTATTTGCTTCTTCCTACGAACATAATCTGTCTTCTTACAATGTAATTCTCACCCTAGTTGTTCACTGTTTGCAACAACCTCATCTACTAAATATTGCAGATCCTGCTCCTTGTCTACAATCAATACTGTATCATCCCCATAGCAAATGTTATTGATATTACATCCCCCAATGGTGATTCCTTTCATATCTTCTACATTTCTGAAAATATTTTCATCCTACAGTGACAACATACCTGGAGATATTACACGTCCCCGTCGCACACCTCTCTTAATAGGCTGATATTGACCTATTACATTATCAAACTTTATAAGAGCTTGTTGTTTCCAATATATATATATATATATATATATATATATATATATATATATATATATATATATATATATATATATATATATATATATATATATGTTTATGTCTAAGGTCTTTCCCATAAATGTATATATCTTCAAGAATCTTCATCGTGTTAACATGTTTTACTTTATCGAAAGCTTTTGGGTAATTAATAAAGCAAAGATGTAGATATTTGTTTAGTTCTAAGGAATGTTCTCAGCATATACACAGTATTTACTGCACTCTTGCCTTCTACGAACCCACATTGTCCCAGTCCTTTGTGGGGTCGTATTTTCTTCCTAACTCTTTGCATGATGATTCTTAGCAAATTCTTTGTGATGTGGCTCAATATACTAATTGTTTGATGTTGATCACATTCCAAGGCTCCTGATTTCTTCTGGATTGCAATAAATATAGAATTATATAATTCGGGCGGTATATCTCCAGTATCATATATTGTGTTCAGCAGTCTGGTAACTTGATCTATTCCATATTCTTCTAAGGCATTGATCATTTTTGCTAAGATGTTCTCTGGGCCTGGGGTCTTGCCGGTTTTCATATGGTTAACAGCATTCTGAACGTCCGTCTTCAAAATTGGTGGTCCTTCATTATTATTCCGAATATCATACTGTTCTTCTCTTGTATCATCATAAAGGTGTGTCACATTATCTGTCCACGCATGTAAAATCAGATCTTTTTATATTATGATTTTCCCATGTTTTGTTTTCAGGCAACCGGTTGATGTAAGTGTTCTTTTATTAGTAAGCTCCTGAATTCTTGTGTGCATTAATTTGGTATTCTTACTATTGTGTTGTTTTTCAATTTCTATGCAATTGTTTTCTCAAACCATGCTTCTTTTGCCTCTTGATCTATTGTTCTGACTTTTATCTGAGTATCTTCATATTTGACAGGTTTATTTTTTGTGTGCCTTCTTGTTTCCATTAGTCGTAATAGTTCTTCAGCCATCAATTTCTTACGACTTACTTTCTTTAATTTTGGGATAGTTGTGTCTGCAGCCAAACTGATACAATTCTTCAGCTTTTCCCATTGATCATCAACATCTTGAAATAAGATCTCTAGATCAGACAATATAGGAAATCTGTTATTTACTACGATGTTACAATTGTCTTGTATTTCCTTGTCATTGTTCAATGTACACAGATCATATTTAGTGTTTCCTTGTGTATACTTGACTTTCTTTAACAGTCTGCATTTGGAAATGTTTTTGTGACTGTTAACGCAATCTAAACCTTCTGCTAATCAGGTTTCTAATCCTGCTGTCAGGACTCCTCCATGTGCATAATTTTCTTTGATGTTGCTTGAACCATGTGTTTCCGACAATCAATTCATGCTCTTCTGTCCATTCTACAAGTATGCATCCTCTCTTGTTTCCTTCTAACAAACGATTTTAATGAATTCAACACATTCTTTTCAAAATATTCTGGCATCTGTCAAGGAATTGTTGTGAGGCAGAGAATTGGACTCCCCACCTCATTATATTTCGGCCTAGAATAAATACACATTTATAAGACGGAAATATACACAGATACAGTCCTGAGAAACTTGTGTCAGACCTTGATAATCGTTCTTAGACGGGCGGTAGCAAAGACACCGATTTTCGCTAAGCAGACGACGTCATATATTTGTCGTTTCGTCTATGATGTTTTGCAATCCTGCAGAGTTCACACATGTAGAGTTTACAAAATAACTCGAATGCACGTCCTTGAATCTATCTTGTGAGAAGACAGAGAGACGATGTGAAAGGCATGGGCGCACTCAGTTTGAAGAATCCGGATGCCGGGTCTGGAAGGTGAGAGGATGGAGTTGGGGAAGGGAGGGTGGAGATGGTTGGCACTGGAGTTCCGCGGATAATTGTTATTATTAAATGTGTCGCGAGAAATAGCTTGCTTATAGAAACAAATTAATTGTTTAATATTTAAAAGATGTGATCATTAAAGAGTTACTGATCAGTGTCATTGCGTTCAAATTCCATAAAATCAATTACATATATTATACTTAGGCAGTCAAGATACACTGGGCACATTATGAGAAGAAAAACACAATGTGGAAACTTATTGGCAACTGTCAAAATTGATGGAATAAGAGCAAGATAAAAAGAGAAATATAAAACACCTGGATGGCTTGGTCACATGGCATGATTGGAACAAAAACACAGACAAAATTCAAGACTGATCAACGTGCGAGCTGGCGACCATGACACCCACGCTGATCAGCGTGACACCTGATGGTGGTTAATTAATTTACAAGAAGTATTTATTCTATATGGCCATACCTCGGAGTTAAATCACCGTAGTCTATTTATGTAGTTAATTTGTATGAAGTTGTCAGTGGTTAGAAACAGCCGTAGTGATTTGGGTTTTCATTGCGACGGCTACTGGATGATTCTTTAAAAAGTAGAGTCTGGCATAGTAGGCTACGACCGCCAGCATGAGAGATGGAAGCAGTCACACCGGCATTCCGTTGGTTAGAAGAGACCACTGCAACACACTGTCTTCGTTGCGGACTCAAGGGGTATGCTTTGTAATGTGGAGAAAGGAAAGATTTCTGTGGAATGGCTCATCTCGCTTCAGAGGTCACAGGGTGTGAGACTTGTATGGATTTTTTGTCTTGGCCATGTGGGAGTGCGGAAGGAATGAATAGGCTGATCGGCTGGCAGGGAATACACTCATTTGTGGTAGATTACCTATGGGCAAGGGGGAGGAGGTCGTGCATTTGTGGAACCAGGTGGAGAAGGCGGAGGAAGAGATTGAGAACCCGTATGTGGAAAGGATGAGATTTCGAGGGATTGGCAGGGATTCTGGTATAATTTCAAAACTGAGAGGGAAGACCGGAAGAACTTTCAATCAGGCAGCGCTGGGAAAGATTTGTGGTGTGCCTCTTCGCTGACTGTTGAACGAGGAGACGGAGCGCGTATGGGAATGTTTTAAGTGCAGTGATTTCAGTTCTGAGCTTAACTCACTTCAACTCTATTGAACCTGTATGAACATTATATTCGAAAATGCATTTTATGCATATACATTCCTGCAACTATTAAAAGTATAAGCATACACATATCTCTCATCTGTCACTAGTAAAGAGCCTGAAACAATTCGTTTCTGTTGCTATTCTAACTTGGGGGAGGAGGGGGGGGGGGGGGAGAAGCAGCTATAAGAGCAGACATTTCTAGTTGAAACGTTGGTGTCTGTATCTCAGTATTTACAGCTATGTGATCATTTTAGAAATGTTGATGCAGTGAAATATGCCAGGCAAGAAATCATGCAATATATTGTGGATTGCGTCTTTGTTGAAATATACTCAGGCCATGCAGTATTTTGAACTTTACATTGTGTTGTGTTTTATTTCTACACAACTTGAATTGAATTCTTCACTTACCAATTCCATATTCTCGAAACGTCAGTAATCTCCTCTTCTTTTATATAATCTGAAAACTTTAGACAAATTAGGCATTATTAACAATTATTTCCGTTAAACTTGTTTGTGACATTTCCACTTCATTTCGAAATTCGGTGAATTCCTTGGTAATTCAGTGGCTGGTGCACTTGCTTGTCGGGACTGTGGTCATGTGTTCGAATCCTCATTGAGAGCAGTAATTGTGTCTTAAACGTATCGGCGCAGCCAAGCCGACACAGCACACAATATGTATGGGCAAATATTCTGGCAAGAAAAAGCTGTAGATATGATATTGTCCAAATCACTCATTGAGTGCCGATTGATCTATAAACATAGGGCACGGGGCTGTCGCAGTATATTAATTAAACTGAAGGACTTGTGAAGGATTCTTTATTTTATTGTAATGCAATTGAAATAAATATGGATATAAAACGAACACCATACTTATACAGATAAGAGAAATTGCGACTGCAGCAGGGCAAACCAATATGACATGAAAACAGACTCCTTCCAGACCGAGAGATAACAAACACAGACACAACTACCTTACACACCTTAAAATAAACTCTGTGTTGGGGGAAGGGGGGGGGGGTGAATGGGATACAAATAATGCTAGCAAAATAACGTGAAGTAAATATGTTACAACATGTGACACCACAGTACAAAGAATGTGAATTTTCAATTCTAGTGATCGTCTTCAAGAACATCACCAACATATCTCAAGAAAGAAAACACAAATAAAATAAGGAAATAGTTAGTTAGTTAGTTAGTCGACAGATCATCCTCATTGCACATCGAACCATTCAGTCCATAAGTGCTCGGATCCCCTCCTCAGCAAATCCCGCAACGTGTAGCGGCTAACGACGCCAGTTCTGTGTTGGTTTATAAATCTTCTTTGGCTTCCTGCGTAGTGTTCTTGTTTGGCCACCCCTCTTTTAATTTGCTGCTCTCGCAGTCTGGCCATTGTTGTAGATTCACAGTCATCCCTTGGTTCTCGCAAAAGTCTTACTTCTCGTAGAGCATTCAGAATGTCGACCTGGTCCATGGCGCGTCCGCCCTCCACAGTAGCATCACCTGCGAGCTTGTCAGCCCGCTCATTTCCTTGTACTCCCGCATGCCCTGGCACGAAGATGAAACTAATCTTTGCCAGTCGAGACCGCTCCAAAGGCAGCAACCATTCTCTTCGGATCGACCCCTCCTCTATCCTCTTGATCATGTTCATTGAGTCGCTAAGGAAACAAGTCCTAGTGAATGTCTGTGTCTCGAGCCATGTTATTGCTTTACTTACTGCCATGACTTCCATGGTCAGGCTACTTGTGGTTTCAGTGAAAGCACCAGAGTCCTCCTTCACAATTCTCCCTCCGGCCCGAGCTGTAAAGGCCCATGAGCTTCTCACATGTCGGACGACCGACCCATCTGTGTAGATGACCGCGTCACCGTCTAGCGAATTCTCGAAAATCAACGCTTGTACTTCAGCCTCAACAGCAGCCGGATTTTCATGTCTGCATTTTCTATCTAGTAGGATGCAAACTGAAAAGGATGTGCAGAAGTCTGTTGGCACTTGCACCCACTCCTCGCCAGGTTCTAAGTCCTCAAGTGAACACACCTGTTGAAGAATGTCTTCGGCTTGACCCATCCACGACCGTCCTCTTTTTAACCTGCTGCCCTTCACCTTCCTAATTTCACTATGCAGTGGATGTTGTGTGTTTGCGTTAATTCTGAGGTAGGCGCGTGCCCTGCAACCTTGTATTCTCTCTTCAATGGTTGGAAAACCAAGAAGGTAGCGCATCGCCCTGCATGCTGTATCTCTTGTACATCCAAGAATAATGCGCATAGCTTCATTCTGTATCCTTTCCATCCTTTCTATCTGCTTATGGCTGAGAGTCAGGATTGCCATTGCATACTCCAAAACAGACATGACCAACCCCTCGTACAGAAGACATAGATGGCGCTGCTCACAGTTTGCTGCCGCCATCACTCGCATGGCTGCCAAACCCCGCTTGGCCTTTGTTATCACCTGGTCTATGTGCACATTATAAGCAAGGCTTCGATCAAACCGTATCCCCAGGTAATTCATTGCCTGCATTCTTTCCACCGTCTCTGAACACAGCATTACAGTTGGTGTTGGAGTGTTGACAATATGATTATTCAACGAGAACCAAGTCACTGTTGCCTTTGTTGGGTTGACCATTGCCCCAGCTTCATCACATCAAGTACTTATGCGATTGAGTTCGGTTTGTAGTTCCAAAGCAACCTCCTCTCTATCCTTCCCCTGACGATACACTAAAACATCATCGGCATATGACAATGTCCTGCCAGGTCCAGTGATCTGCTCACTGGTGATTCTCACTGTGTAGGCGTTGAACAGTACCGGAGATAATGGTGATCCCTGTGGTAGGCCAGGATATATTGTTGTTGGTTCCGAAGTCCAACTGCCACATCTAAAAACTGCTTTCCGTTGGAAGAGGGCTGCAGCGATCCAACTAAGGAGGAATGGACTTACGTTTAGTTCGAGAAGCTGAAACATTAACAAATCCAGTGGTACTCTGTTGTATGCGTCCTCAAGATCAATCGCTGCAGCAACGGTTTCAGTGCCTGAGTGGAAACCTTCATAGACATCCTGGGCAAAGACTGCTGCATTGGTCCAGGTTTCTCTCTTTGGACGGTACCCACCCAGGGTGGGTGGGAAAACACCTTGCCTCTCTAGTTGGCTTGATATTTTCCTGGCAATTACCTTCTCCAGCAGCTTGCCTATTGTATTCTGCATGGTTATAATTCGATATCCCTGAATTTTTTTGTGGTCTTTGTCAGGCTTCGGCAAGGGAATCAGATAGCTGTGTAACCATTAAAATAAGGAAATAAAAGCACTCAGTGATATAAACACGGAAAAGTATGAATAAGAGACGCCAACGGGCGACTACATTGCCATCGTGTACAGCTAGGCTGTGCAAGAGCTGAGGTGTTTTAGTGAAAACAAAGCTATATATGGATATATGAACAGAAGTCAGTGAAGTTAAAAAGTGGCAACCATGACTGTATTGATTCCAGCTTTGTGGATACATTTCAAAGTGTTGATTACGTGGCTCTCCATTTGCAGCCTTGTTGAACTGTTAGAATAACATGGCCTTAATGCAGTGACACATATATCGTCGACTTCACAATGACTGGGATAATGGTTGGAGACAGCCTCTCTTACACGCAGAGAGACAGACACGCACTTATACGCAGAGGGACAAACACATATGCACTTACATGCAGAGAGACAGACAGATACGCACTTACATGCAGAGAGACAGACATATACTCACTTACACGTTGAAAGACAGACATATATGCACCAACAGGCAGAGATAGACACACATCCACACACAACGACGCAGACACACACCCATACGAAGAGAGACATACATACATGCAGTCACACGCATAGGACAGGTAGCTACACATAGAGGCAGATTCAGTGCAACACACAGACAGCGGCAAATATATTTGTAGACAATAGTATCCACTAGGAATAAAGAGACGACTTGTCATCGGCCACAGTGAGAAAGACAGGGAGACGAGCAGTAGGGAAATATATCAGTCAGATAAAGGAGGGAGGGAGAGAGAGAGAGAGAGAGAGAGAGAGAGAGAGAGAGAGAGAGCGAAAGAGAGAGGGAGAGAGGTGGAGCGACGCAATAACTATGGATGATAAGGCAAGAGCTTTATGGGTCATACCCAACAGACAAAGGAAGGGCTAGACAGCAATATGTCTAGTTGTACTGAGAGCAAAATAAAGAAATAAAAAAAGAAAGAAAGAAAGAAAGAAAGAATGAAGGAGCTCCTTGTAGAGAATGCTACTATACACACTATCTAACCTGCTGCAGAACTGAAAACAAACGTAACAGAAAATGCTTTCCCCAAAGAAAACAGATCAATGGAATTCAAACACGACGCCCTACCCACGATCAGATAGGAGATTCCTAGCGTCTGACAAAGTAACAGCAATTGTATTCTGCTGTACGTGGTACGTATAGAACATTACACAGCTTAAGTACAGCAAAGAACACGGTTCCCTGCCTTGAGGTGCATTGGGTAAATGGTGCTAATTCCTTAGACCAATCCATGGACGGACAAACACACGAATGAGACAGTGCTTCAAGACAATAATGAACATCGTATATGGATTAGATAAATTAGACGCAAACGCTCAGTATTTTGGGGGAGAGGAGAAATGGGGGAAAACTTTTAAAACTTAGTGAAAAATGGCAAAATGGATAGGAAATTGCGGAAAGCAAAGAGATAAATACATGGATGCCTAGGCCACATGACATAGTTGGTACGAAAACACAGAATTAATTCAAGACTTTATTAATGGTACAAGAACAAAAACCTGGTCCTAGACTATGGTGATTGTACAAGAACACAAATCTGATCTAAGACACTGGATATTGTATAAGAAAACAAACGTGATCTACAACTCTGGTGATTGTAAAGGAAAACGAACCTGATCTAAGACACTGATGATTGTACAAGAACACAAACCCTATTTAAGACTCTGGTGATTGTACAAGAACACAAACCCTATTTAAGACTCTGGTGATTGTACAAGAACACACACCCTATTTAAGACTCTGGTGATTGTACAAGAACACAAACCCTATTTAAGACTCTGGTGATTGTACAAGAACACAAACCTGATCTAGAACTCTGGTAATTGTACAAGAACACAAACCTGATCTAGAACTCTGGTGATTGTACAAGAACACAAACCCTATTTAAAACTCTGGTGATTGTACAAGAACACAAACCTGATGTAAGATTCTGGTGATTGTAGAAGAACACAAACCTTATCTAGAAATCTAGTAATTGTACAAAAACACAAACCTGATCTAGAACTCTAGTGATTATACAAGAACACAAACCTGATCTAGAACTCTTGTGATTGTACAAGAACATAAACCTGATCTAAAACTCTTGTGATTGTACAAGAACACAAACCTGATCTAGAACTCTTATGATTGTACAAGAACACAAACCTGATCTAGAACTCTTGTGATTGTACAAGAATACAAACCTGATCGAGAACTCTGGTGATTGTACAAGAACACAAACCTGATCTAGAACTCTTATGATTGTACAAGAACACAAACCTGATCTAAAACTCTTGTGATTGTACAAGAATACAAACCTGATCTAGAACTCTGGTGATTGTACAAGAACACAAACCTGATCTAGAACTCTTGTGATTGTACAAGAACACAAACCTGATCTAAAACTCTTGTGATTGTACAAGAACACAAATCTGATCTAGAACTCTTGTGATTGTACAAGAATACAAACCTGATCTAGAACTCTGGTGATTGTACAAGAACACAAACCTGATCTAGAACTCTGGTGATTGTACAAGAACACAAACCTGATCTATGACTGGTGATTGTGCTAGAACCCAAACCTGATCTAAACCTCTTGTGCTTGTACAAGAACACAAACCTGATCTAAAACTCTGGTGATGATACACGGACACATCGAAGACCTCCCACACTTATAGCCATAGATGATAATGGGTGATCTGGTCAGTATTGTGCCTACTAGCTATACTTCCCAAGCACAATTCCAACATCTCATGGTTATGTTCGGTCAACCTGGGATCCCATATCAATGAAGAAAACAACAGGTTCCAAGGGGTTTCGATCACATGACCACTGAACAGACAAGCATGCCAGCTAGCCCAGCGCTGATGCGGCGCATTGTATATTTAGTACCTGATCAATCAATACATCAACCCAGTGCCATCTCCACAATGAAGGTTTGCTGCAATGGATCTCCAATACTGTCCGTCTCTCGCCTTCACGGTACATTCTGTGAGATTGATGTTCGTCCATCTCTTGATGTTATCTTCCCACTTGTATCGTTGTCTACCTCTTACTCACTTACCCTCAACCTTGCCCTCCAGTATGGTTTTTATAAGAGTGTTAAGTCTTTTAACGTGACCTAAATATTTTACTTGCCTTTTTTATTTCTTTCATCAACTCTCTTTTCATTTCCAGCTTTTCTAGAACAGTGGTTCTCAACCTTTTTGGCCCATGCGCCCCTTCACCATATATTCAGAATGTCATCCCTCCTCTCGTATTTCCTCCATATAAATTCCCCTCCCCCCCCCCCGCCCTTTTTTTTTTACAGAGTATACGTAAAAATGGAAGCTCAATTTAATACCACATACTAAAACAAGTCTAGACATCTACATAAAACGTGATTTACGGGTCTACTTACATTATACAACACATTTCAGAAGGTCGAGAAGTACAGAACTGTAAAGTATGGAGGGAAAAACAATACCAAGTAATCGGTTCTTGTATTAACGTGATCTTGAAATAATCATAATTTCCCCCTTGAAACTCTAAAATTTTCTCCTTTGGGGTGGCGGTGAGGGGGGGGGGGGAAATTCCCCACTGGTTGAGAACCAATGTTCTAGAGCCTCTGTATTTTATTGTTTCTGTTTCCATGAAATACGATATATTCTTCTGTATATCCACATTTCAAGGGCATCTATTCGACTTTTTAGTTGCTTGTTCAAGTCCAGGCTTCCGCGCCATACGATATATATACGTAACATATCTCATCTCATCTCATCTCATCTCATCAGGTTCCTCTTGTACTTCGCGGTGTCGAGATGAAGTATAAACATCGTGAGAGTGCCCTATTATGGACTTCATGTATCGATATTCCCATGGACTCTGCTATTCCCTCCGTCCAACGTTTACGTGGTCGGCCTATTCCTCAGTTTCCATTTGGTCTATACATTATTGCTTGTTGTGGTATACTGTTAGTTGGTAACCTACTTGCATGGCCAAACTATTTAACTTGCTGCTTTCTAATCAAATCTAGTGCAGCTATAACCCCCACTTTGGTCCTGATTTCTTCATTTCTGATCTTATATCTTCTTGATACATTGAGTATTCTTCTCGGGAATCTCATTTCTGTTGTTGTGATTTTTCTTTTCTCTTTTTCTGTCATTGTCCAGGTTTGGCATTTGTAGCACAGAGTTGGTAGGAAGATTGTGTTGTAAAGTGCTTTCTTAGTAGTTATTGATACATGTTTGTTCTTTAGTATTGGTGCCATTTATCTTATGAGCTGGTTTGCCTTATTGCATCTATTTTCAATCTCGTCTTCTGATCTGCCATTTGATGATATTATACTTCCTAGGTACTTGGAACTCTTTACTTGTTTCAAGGGATATTCGTTTAGGTGAATTGTTGTTGTTTTTCTTCTTTAGTTATAGTCATTACCTCTGTTTTGCTTGTGCTAATTTTCAAGTAACATGACAAATATAATTGTAAATGTGTTGTTAATCTCTCTAGATGTTAATACTGATTTCATGCTGTTCAGCATTTTGTCAGGATTGTCTGAGAAATGGTAAAGTGGATCGCTGAATCTCATTTTACCGTGACTTTGTAGATATAACGGTTGTATGCAGGCTGACTGTGATGAATACCTGAGAATACCGGCCTCAACGATAGGCATATATACCTTTAAGGGTTAAATATTAGTCTACGCGCTTTAAAAATGTCCCACCATTTGACAAACTCGTGGTTGTTAATAACAATGTGGAGCTAATTAATTCAGAGGGACTTATCCGGATTGTTTGTGGTCATTTTGAAGTTAATTTCTTAAGAACAGATAATGACCATTACTGTTAATAACAATTTTAAGCTTATTTCTTCACAAAGACGTATTATCATGGTTGGTAATAGTACTTCAGATCGTAGTAATTGTGTAGTCTATAGCTTGGGTCCTATTTATTCAAATGTAATTTATTACAATTGATTACTCGAAGAATCTCCCCCGATGGTGTTTCCACCTTGTCGTGGTGGGGGAGCTTGAGTTTCTCAATGACCCTGAGAGCTATGCCGGCGGTAGCGTAGCTACCAGCAGGGCCTCCCAAGCCGGACAGGTCAAAGGGTAGAGAACAGACAAAGAGAAACACCCTGGTCCTCCAGGTTGGGGGTTGAAGCGTGGGGTTAACATCCCCACCTTTGTAAAAACCTTTCTTTGTTACGAAACAAATACATGAGCCTCGATATCGGACTGACTTATCTGGACAACGACCTTGGAACGTTAAAGGACTTTTGAGATTTGGAACATGGAATGTACGGACACTATATCGAGCTGGAGCGGCCGAAGTATTCACCCGGGAGCTGGGTGAATATCAAATGGATATAACAGCAATTCAAGAAATAAGGTGGCCAGGAGAGGGTACTTTAGAGCAAAATGGAATGATTATAATATATGGAGGAAACACCCAAAATAAACATTAATTAGGAACAGGATTTGTCATCAAAAAAGAGTTATGGGGGAACGTTTTAAACTTTAAAGCTTTTAATGACAGGATTAGTAAATTACGAATAAAAAGTAAATGGAAAAATATAACGATGATTAATGTACATGCACCTACTGAAGAGAAAGAAGATGATATTAAAGAAGACTTTTATAATGATCTGGAAGATGTCATAGAAGAAACCCCCAAACAGGACATCCTGATTGTGCTGGGAGACTTCAATGCAAAAATAGGTAGAGAGCAAACTAATAAAAAAGTGGCCGGTATGGAAAGCCTACATACAACTTCAAATGATAATGGATGGAGAGTCATCAACCTGGCAGAAGCCAAAGGAATGCAGATTAGCAGTACCAGACTACAAAGAAAGGATATACACAAACAAACTTGGAAATCATGTGACAAGAGAACCTATAATCAAATAGATCACATTTTAATTAACAACAGAAATGCATCAAACATACAGCAAGTCAGAAGTTATAGAGGAGCTGAGTGCCACAGTGACCACTTCCTCGTTGGAGCAAAATTTAAAATAAAACTTAAGAGAGCTTTCTATACTAAATTACAAAGATTACACCCAACATATAACAGAGAAAAACTGCAAGACATTACAGTCAAAGAGAAATTTACAGATGAAATAAAATGTAAACTTGAAACTCTGCAAAACCCTTTGGAGGAAAGCGTTGACCAAACTTGGTTGAACATCAAAAATACAATTCAGTCTACCGCAGAAGAATGTCTCGGTGTGTTAACCGCGCATAGAAAGAACAGATGGTTCAATCAAAAATGTGAAGATGCAGTCATTAGGAAGAAGAATGCCAGACATGTATGGTTAAATGACATCAATAACATCCAAAAGGAAGAGCATTATAGAAATGAATGTAAAGAGGCTACAAAAATAGTCAGACAGCAGAAGCGAGAATATATGAGTAATATAATCAAAGATATGGAAACTAATCACCAGAAAAATGAATCCAGAAAATTTTTTAAAGAACTGAAGTCAATGAAACGAGGGCACCAACAAAACACATATGGTTTAAAAGACAAAAATGGGAATATGATAAATACCAATGAGGAAATGTGCAACACATGGAAAGAATATTTTATTGAATTACTAAATTGTGAAGCTCCAAGTCACATTTTCCCACAGGAAGAGGTTCTAACATGCGAACCACAAATTGAAGAACCTACATTTGAAGAAATCCTATATGTAATCACACGACTTAAAAACAATAAGGCAACTGGGACTGATGGAATTGCTGCTGAATTTATAAAGGCAGGTGGCCATGCATTACATCTAAAGCTATACGAACTAATAATAAAAATCTGGAGGACAGAAGAATTACCCCATGACTGGAAAGAGTCATTATTGATACCTATCTTTAAGAAAGGAGACAAGTTCCAATGTGGAAATTATAGAGGAATATCACTACTGTCCACAAGCTATAAGATACTATCCGCAGTATTACTAAATAGACTAAAACCATATTCAGAAGACATATTAGGTGACTACCAGGCGGGTTTTAGACAAAACAGATCAACAATAGATCAGATATTTATCTTACGACAAATAGCCGAGAAACATTGGGAATATAAAAGAGATCTCCATAACATTTTTGTGGATTTTAAAAAGGCTTATGATAGTGTCCATAGGAATAGTCTATGGAATGCTATGCAGGAATTTGGAATACCAAGGAAGTTAATCAACATGACCAGACTATGCATGGAAGATACTTATAATATAGTAACATATAAGGCAGGAAATCAGACCCCTTCCAAATAACATCTGGCTTGAAACAGGGTGATGCACTATCGCCGCTACTCTTCAATCTGGCTCTAGAGAAAGTTGTAAGGAAGGTAAAGGAGGAATGTGATATTGGAGGAACATCCAAGCTGCTTGGTTATGCAGATGATATAGATATTATAGGGCAAAGTGAACAAAAGACATTGGAAATATTGACTCACTTAAAGGGAAAAGCCCAACAGATGGGGCTGGTTATCAACCAAGATAAGACAGAATATATGGTAATTTCAAGAGACGGAATGGCTAGAAACTCTGGCCTCATACAAATAGATAATATGACCATTAAAAGAACGGAAACATACAAATACCTGGGTACAATCTTCAACTGCTCCAACATCATAAGGGAAGAAATACAAACTAGAATCAACTCTGGAAATAAGATATACTATGCACTACAACATCTACTAAAATCAAAGGCGCTATCTCGTAACACCAAAATCACAATATACAAAACACTGATCAGACCAGTTGTGCTGTATGGCTCTGAAACCTGGAGTACAACGAAAGGAGACGAAGCCTTGTTACAAACCTTTGAGAACAAAATTTTAAGACGCATCTTTGGACCCATTAGGGATACACAAAGTGGAGAGTGGAAAAGAAGAAGTAACAAAGACATTTATGATCTGTTTAAGTCCCCGCTAATCACTGGTATCATGAAGGCTAATAGACTACAATGGCTGGGGCATATAGAAAGAATGGAAGATAATAGGGAAACAAAACTCGCTTACACTCAGGAAATTAATGACCGTAGACCCCGAGGTAGACCAAGAAGGCGGTGGAGAGATAATACATGTACAGACCTACAAACACTTGGAATCAACGACTGGCAAGATAAGGTCCACCAGAGAGACGAATGGAGACGGATTGTATTTGCAGTAAAGAACCTCAATGGCTCGGAACGCTGAAGAAGAAGAATTACTCGAAGAATCGCATAAATGGAAAGTGAAACACATGTTTTACACAATCACGACTTTTCCCCATCTATCTCTTCTTTTATACTTTATAGGCCTACCTCATTGGGGTATCACGACTTTTCCCCATCTATCTCTTCTCTTACACTTTATACTTCATTGGGATATCACGACTTTTCCCCATCTATCTCTTCTCTTACATTTTGTACCTCATTGGGGTATCACGACTTTTCCCCATCTATCTCTTCTCTTACATTTTATACCTCATTGGGGTATCACGACTTTTCCCCATCTATCTCTTCTCTTACACTTTATACCTCATTGGGGTATCACGACTTTTCCCCATCTATCTCTTCTCTTACATTTTGTACCTCATTGGGGTATCACGACTTTTCCCCATCTATCTCTTCTCTTACATTTTATACCTCATTGGGGTATCACGACTTTTCCCCATCTATCTCTTCTCTTACACTTTATACCTCATTGGGGTATCACGACTTTTCCCTATCTATCTCTTCTCTTACACTTTACACCTCATTGGGGTATAGATCACCAACCAGTTCACTCCTAGTCCTCCTATCATTATCATCGCAGGCACCTCAGTACATGTCCTTCCCAGATTATTCATGTCAGTTTCTTATTTTCTGAGGTTTTGTTTAGGTCCTCCTCGGTTTCTTTTGCCGCATGAATTCCAGACAAAGGCCTTTCTTGTCATACTACTCGATGTTTTTCTCAGTATATACCCAATCCAGGGTCGAATCTTTTCTATACCTTTTGAAATACTGTTGTTTGTCTATTTCTCTCTACGAGCTTCAGATTGATGAATCTGCCCTACCATTATATTCCTTCTATTCTGCCCAGACACCAATTAGTAAATGTTTGTACTTTATATATAATCATTTTTGTTGTTCTTCACATTTCTGAGCATGCACCAGTACTGATTCAGCGTTAGAATTGAATATTCTGCTTTTGGTGTTTTGCTTTTGAAGATTAATTTCTGCTTTTTAAGATTTTAAGATTAATTTATTTTGACTTCCAATTTTAAGACTTCGAACATTCAGGTATGCTTCGGGTAGAGTATCAGCCTTCCATTAAACAATCCAAATTATAGGGCATCTGTTGGATTTTCTTTTCTCTAGGGCATGCTGGTATGGTGGAAAACGAGCATGTTGGCAGATTGGCTGGATGAACTCAAGTTGGGATATTTGTGCATAAGGCAGATGTGCTCTGGATCATTTGGAATCATGTATAACGTGCAGAAGAACGCGTAGATCATCACAGTTTGAAGATAAAGGAGTACAGGGACTTACCAGAGGTTGTAGCGGACACTCAAAACTCACTGGAAAGACTAGATGGACATATAATCAGACCGCCGCTGGTACAATTAGTATTGGGCCTCTTCGCTTGCTCTGTCAGATTAGGACGGAGCACGTATAGGAATGTCTCCAGTGCTGTGACGTCATTGCTTGACTCACCTCAACTCTTCACTTCTACAAACATATTTCGAAGTCATAACTGCTGGAGCTCTTAAGTAAAGTTTGGTAAATTTGTATTTTCATTAGAGCCACTTAGCAAGGCGCAATATTTATTGTAAGCCATTCCCAGTCCAACTACACATTTCCCGGCTATGCAAACATTGATACAAGGTCGTCACGAATTTATTTATATACACATACACACACACACATTAACACACACACACACACATTAACACACCCACACACATTAACACACACACACACGCACGCACGCACGCACACACACACAGACACAGAAACACACAGACACATAGACACACACACGGACACAGACACACACACACACACACACACACACACACAATCTTCATTATGTTCCATGTCGATAAGAGCGGGCGATCATGTTTCGCTATCTCTGGTGATCAACAGATTCTAGGAACTTGTCTCGATTGTGCCATCTGAACATGCCATCCAAATATGTATATCTCTGCCTTCCCTTTGCTCTTTTCCCATTAGTTGTGCTAGTGATCTATGGTTGTCTAGTGTATTCTTCTTTATAACCTGCTCAACAGGTCTTGGCTGTTAGCGTGCAATTGATATAATCAGTTTACGGTTTTCAATTGTTTCTTCTTTTTTTGTCCCTTCCATCTATGGCATTCGATGCAATTTCCGCAATAGTAGTAGTAGTGTAGTATTAGTAGTACTAGTAATAGTAACAGTAATAGTAGTAGTAATTTTAGTAGTACTAGTAATAGTAGTAGTAGTTGTAGTAGTAGTATTAGTGGTGGTAGTAGTAGTAGCAGTAGTAGTAGTACTAGTACGATAGTAGTAGTAATAATAATAATAGTAATAGTAATAATCTTAGTAGTATTAGTAATATCAGCAGCAGCAGCAGCAGTAGTAGTAGTAGTAGTAGTAGTAGTAGTAGTAGTAGTAGTAGTAGTAGTAGTAGTAGTAGTAGTAGTAGTAGTAGTAGTAGTAGTAGTAGTAGCAGTTTTTATTGTTACTGTTGCAACAGCGGTAAATATATCGTGCTAACACTACACACTACTTTCCAGAATATCACGTAGTTCCCCCACCCCCTCCCCTACCTCCCGTACTTTTCACGGAAGAGTGGAGTCAAGTTGACGTAACTGCAGAATGGCATGTCGTTACCACACATCTGCTTCATGTGTCAGATGGCAAACCCTAGTTATCACTGCCACATACTACATGTTTCAACATCAAAGATTACTGTTCACCCCATGCTAGTGCTCTTTCGCAATCACCAGGTAATCGTTTGACTACGCCGGCTAGTACGAAATCGATTCAATAGAAATAATTGCTGGAATCTGCGTTTACACTGTTTTACATCGGTTATTCGATTACTGACAACTGGTTTCATCATTTTGACTTTTTGGTTTATTATAGGTTGTACCAGTTTGCGTTGATTTTGATGGTTGAGGCATCGGTAGTTTGGTAAGCAATAACAAACTTCTTGTTTCTTCTTCTGCCCGTTGTGTCTCATTGGAGTATAGGCGACTCAATCAAATCACCCCAAGCCTTCATATTTCTCCTGCAGATCCTTCCATGTCCACCTATTATTATTTATGTGGGAGGGGAGATGTGTGTGGGTGGGGTATGTGTGTGTGGGTGGTTGGGGGAGGTGTGGTTGAGTTTTGGATGTGCGGGTAGGTGAAGGATGTGTGTGAGAGTGGGGGAAGTGTTTTTGGCTGGGCTGTTGGGGTGTGTGAATGTGAGTGGGTAGATGGGAGATGTATGTGATGATGGGTGGGTGGGGATGTGTGGGTGTGAGTGGTTGAGGAATGAGTACTGAGTGGAGGATGTGTGTGGGGATGAGTGTATGGGTGGGGATGTGTGTGAGTGGTGAGATGTGTGTTGGTGGGGTGTGTATGTTGGTGGGGTATGTGTGGGTGGTGGGGTGTGTGTGGGTGGGGTGTGTGTGTTTGTGGATGGTGGATGTGTTGGTGGGTGTGTGTGGGATATATATTTTATGGGTGGGGAGATGCGTGTGTGTGGGTGAGGATGTATTGTGTGGGTGGATGTGAGTGTGGGTGGGGATGTGTGGTCAATGGATGTGTGGTTGGGGGACTGGTGACTGGGAGTGGGTGGGTGGAGGATGTGTGGGTGTTTTAGTGTGTGTAGGTTGGGGTGTGTGTGTGGGATGTGTGGGTGGATGGGCGCAGGAGTGTGGGTGGGTGGGGGAATGTGTGGGTTGTGATGTGTGTAAAAAGGATGTGTGTAAGTGGGGGATGTGTGGGTGGGTGCGGGATCTGTATGTGGGTAGGTAAGGGATGTGTTGGTTGGCGGGGAGATGTGTGTGTGTGAGGATTTGTGGTCTTGGGATGTGTGTTTGACTGGGTGGTTGGTGGTGTGTGGGTCAGTGGTGGAGGATATGTGGATGAGTGAGTGTTGGTGAGTTATGGGATGTGTGGATGATGTGTGTGTTGGTAGGACGATGTGTGTAGGTGGGTGTGTGCGTGGGTCGGGATGTGTGGCTGGGGGATGGATGGGGGGCATGTATGCGTGCCTGGGTTTGTGTGTGTGTGGATTGCGTACGTGTATGTGAAGGATGTGAGGTGTGTGGGGAGATGTGTGTATGTTGGCGATGTGTGTTGTTGAGGGATGTGTGAATGGGTGGGGGGATGTATGCGTGCATGTAGATGAGTGTGTGTGTGGTTGGGTGGGGGTATGTATGAGTGGATGGGGTTGTGTGTTTCGTGTGATTTTAGTCTCGTGTTATTGTGCTTGCATTGTGAGTTCCAGACAAGAGAGTGTCTACTGATCTTGTTTTCAGTTGTTCTCAGCGTGTGTCCTACCCAGCGCCAGCGTTTATCGTCACCTCTTGGTTCACTGGGACATATTTAGATCTCTCCATGGGATCTGCATTGGTAATTCCGTCACGTCATTTTATTCCAACTATTCTTCGCATGAACGAATTAGTGACCGTTTGCAGATTTCTGGTAATTCTGTTAGTTGCTCTTTAATTGCAAACCACTAAGCTAAAAACATATCCTAGTAAATCGCAAATAGCGAATGAATGGTGGGGTTGATTGAAACGTTCTGTAAAGTACATGCAACTAATTTGGGAAACAGAATGCGAGTACAGGACACACAAGAATGCATTTATATATATATATAAACTCCATTTAACCCTCATTCATTTAACCGTCAGTTTTTGTTATCCCTCAACGTCCTGATAAAGAAAAGTATTTTGGAAGAGATACAACATAAAGGTCGATATTTTCAATGTCGTAACTACCTGAGCTGACCATACAGTGTCTAACCTAAAGAATAGATTGAATAAACTCTTGTCTGAACATATTGACGAAACAGAAGGAACTGAGAAAGTTAGTATTGACATTTTGCCACCTGTAAAACAATGTAGGACTAAACAGTGAACACATTACGCCAGAAGAAGTAACAGATGTGTTGGAATGTGACAAAAAGAATGGAGACTTTAACATTTTGAATGATGATGAAATTGTTTCTATAGTGACTACCATTGAAGAAGAAGAAGAAATTGATAACAATAAAGGATCAGTTCTTAACCAAAAACCTACAACTAGACATTCAGAAGCAGAAACAATGTTATCAAAGTGCATCGACTGGTTTGAAATGCAAGAGTAGGGAAATGATACACAGGTTCCACTTGTGCGTTAGCTACTGAGCATCACCACGCAGAAAGCTCGAGCCTTAAAGACGCAGACGGAGATGGCAGATTATTTTAAAGCAACCTATGTTTATACGAGCGGAGGTCAATATGTAGGTCACAAATGGCTGTATAAAAATAACTAAATATGATAACAACTTGAAACCAGTTTATTTTTTACACATACATTGTTCTTTTATTTTTCAACATAATTACCACCACCATTCATGCACTTATTCCAAAGTTTTATCAGTCCTCCCAAACCGGATGCATTGAACTGCGTGCTCTTTTTTCTAAACCACGTTTTCACTTCACATTCAACTTTGGCGTCATTCGCGAAATGTCTCCGGCCAAGGTGGGTGATCAGTGGACCAAAAAGGTGGAAATTGCTGGGAGCTAAGTCGTGACTGTAAGGTGGATGAACCAGACCTTTCCACCTTACTTGTTTAATTTTCTCCTTAGTTAATGAAGCCGTATGTGGTCTGGCATTGTCATGAGGAAACACCATTCCTCTAGTCAGCAGTCCTGGACGTTTTCTTAAAATTGTATCATGAAGCATCGATAGAGCTTCACAGTACGATTCAGAACTCACATTGTCAACTTTCTTCTTGAAATTAGTTAAAAGCACCCGCTGCAAGGATGCTTCTGTTGCAATCTCAACAGGACGGCCAGATCGGGTTTCATCAACAATTTTACAGCGTCTTTGAGAAAAAATTTTCTACCCAGCTATGCACCGCTTTAAGGGACAAACATTTGTCAGCGTAAACATGAAACATTTCCATATGAATGTCCTTTGCAGGCAATCCTTTTGCCACAAAAAAAGAAAAAAAAACGCACAACAGCACGTTGCTCTTAGGTTGTACACTCCGTAAGTACAGTCGCCATGTTGTGTATGTTCTGCGCATGCGCATGAGATACCTAGTGCCACCTGAGGAAGGGGAATATAAAGTTTGATGTCGCTGTTACCTAATGACACTTGTAGAAAACACAGCCTACATTTACCTGGTATCCCACAGAACTGTGTGACTTACTTATTGACTCGCCCTCGTAGTATTACAATACATTTATGTACATTGCTTCTCTTAGTTTAAAGGTTATATTGATCCTTTTGAAAAATGAAATATAATATGTATGTATTACTAACTTTTAAAGGCTTTTATTTGCATTTTCGCCCAAAGCCTGGAGTGAAATCACGTTATTGTACATTTGTATTAAGATATTTCTGTTATCCGCCTTTTCGATTATCCGTGACAGCCCTGGTCCCGATCGTATATACACACACATATACACACACATATACACACACACATGATTGCCACGTATGCAATGTATAAGTCATAGTTAGAGAAGTGCACATGCAAAGATAAAAAGAATAAATGAAACTCATTGGCAAGGCTGGTGGTGAGTTAACTATCTGGCAGAGCTGTCACCATATGGTACTGTTCGTGTACATTCACACTTGCTTTCCAACACAGATTACTCGGGTTCGATCCAGAGAATTCCCGTGGTTACATGTGTTTCCTACTGCCAAGGTGGCATACTGCAGGCACTAAGTGGCACAAATATTACGATTCGAGAAACACCTTAAATATCTCAGGCACTAAAGCATAGATAAGGCATTGCTTCCAACAATCTAAATTAAATCTGGTACTAAAGCATAGATAGGACATTTCTTCCAACACTCTACATAAGCCAGACACTAAATCATAGACAGGGCATTTCTTCCAACACTCTACTTAAGTCAGGCATTAAAGCATAGACATAACATCTCTTCAGACACTCTAAATAAGTCAGCCACTAAAGCAAAGACAGGGGATTTGTTAAAACACGCTACATTAAGTCAGGTACTAAAGCAAAAACAGGGCGTTTCTTTCAGGGCTCTACATAAATCAGACAGCAAGCAATGAATACTACATATCTACCAACAGACTCTGGGTTTGAAGTACATGCGGGCAGGTCTTACAACGTGATTGAAAACAAGCCATCCGGTGTATTGACTTCATACTTGGTGCCCCAGATAGCCCATGAAAGGGCAGGCATAACTAGGACCCAACTTGGTGCTCATGGCCACACCGCTAATCTGGTCGAAGTAGTCCCCATTGAACACAAACAAATTGAGGTTGAGGACTAACTCTGCGAGACGCAGCAATGGTCCAGTGGCTATGGTGGGGTTGTGCCTTTTCTTCACGAAAAATTCCAAGGCTTTAAGGCCGCCAGAGTGAGAAATAGATGGATAGAGTGAAGTCACATCTAAAGTGATGATGTGGTACTGAGAAGGGATTGTGAAACTGATGGAATCGAAGCGAGTGATAGCGTGGTTGGTGTCTTTTATACACGAAGGTAAACTAGCAACCAACGCTGAGATATTCTGTCTAGGAACTCTGAAATCCGTTCAGTAGGACGAGACGATAGGTCTGCCTGGGTTGCCTGGCTTGTGTTTTAGGCAGCATATAAATGATGGGTTTGTCGAAGCAACTATCGTGGATGATCAGCGAGGTGGCAGAGCTGGGCAAAAGGCCTTGTCCGATGATGACAATCGTCACGCTCTTGACCTGGGTGTTGTTATTGATGGCCGTGGTCTGTAGAAAAATGCATCTCCAAGTTGCTTGTTGCCTTCCTGTATATACAAGTCTTTCCTGCAAACCACTATCGCTCCTCCCTTGTCGGCGGGCTTGATAACAATGTCCTCACGACGTTTTAACGGTTTGAACGCCTATTGTTCCTCCGTTGAAATGGTGAAGTGCCGTAGTGGCTTGAATTTTAATTGTCGTATATCGAAAAGTGTTTTTTTTTCTCGATATACAGATCCAGGGCTGTGAATGCCCCTGGATTGGTGACCAAAGTGGACCTGTGTTTAGAAAGGTGAGAGAAGTGATCGGTGGGATCCGAATAGTTTTCCCTGTGAGGTAGATTACTAAAGTGATATTTCATTCTGAGAGTGCTCTGGAAACGATGGACGTCCTGGAGAAGCGTATGTATCGGCAGAAGGACCCAGAGGTATGAACCGGAGGCCTTTACTAAGTACCGATTTCTCCGATGCCGATAGGGGGAGATCTGGAGGTATGCACACAACTAAATTATCGGAGCCGATGGTAGGATTAGGCATGAGAGGAGAGAGAGAGGGGGGGGGGGGATAGGGGCACGAAGGTTGGCTAACTTGGGGTTTTTAGCCGTGGAAAGACACTTACATAAGTGGTAGTTGGTGCTGTTTATGATACAGAGTATAACGCAATTCCACATAATTCCTCATGTGTCTACTAATTGTCAATGATTCACCTAAGTGCATCGTGCTATGCTAAATACAGCACCTGAGAACTCTTTTCCTTTTCTAGATTGACAATTATAAATTGCAGAAAATATTCTTCATCTTATGAAATGCTGTCTTTGCTTGGACTATTCTACATTTAACTCGCTTTAATATCTCTTTCATGAAAGTTATAGTGTAGCGCCTAGCTATCAGAGAAGTAATTCCCTCGCTAGTCGGGGTTATTTTTTTACCAATAAAATAAAAGAACAACCCGTAAAGAACTTTAGTAGTTAAAATGGCAACCACCTTTATTCTCCTACATATTTCACTTACAATTATCTTTTAATGTAATGGCCCAAGGCTGGTAACGATTACGTGTTCCGAGCGCCATCTTAACCCCAGCATACACGTGAAGTAAGGCTAGTTTCGATTGTAAGCATACTCTAGCACGATTGGAATGTGTATGAAAGAAATTTGACGAAACGTTTCGCCGCTGGGGATCGAAATCGTTTACTTTGGTCTTGATGCGATCCGTGATCATCATTACTGCCCTCTTTCTGGTGAAGAACTCACCGTGGGGTAATCTCCAAGTGTACATTTTAGCTGTTTGGTTCGTGAATAGAAAGATTTCATTGTCAGGTTCTTCTAGATGGTGTTTTGTATTCTCCGAATACATCTCCTTGTATGGATATTTGAGTGTCGGAATTAAATAATGAGGTCGTGTAAGATGATTGTAAACACGTTGAATATAGACAGATGAAACAGAGAGAAGGAGGTTGAGTGAAAGAAGACGGGAAGTGTATGTTAATTGGAGTGGTAGTCGGAGAGCGTTTGAAAACACAAACGTCGCATCTTGTCAGGATGTAGAATGAAAACAGTATTATCTGTGACATGCTGGGTGAGGAAGAACGAAGGTCATAATATTTTTAAATATAGCAATGTCTGTTATTTCTTTTTTAATGTTTTCTCGGTCGCTAAGTCGGAGAACATTAAGTGTAGCGTTTAGCTTTCACACGTAGTCAGTCGCTAAGTTGGAGAACATTACGGGTGGCTGTTAGATCTTCCTTTCATATTTCACACGTAGTCACTCGCTAAGTTGGAGACATCTGAGCACCTGTGATCTCTTCTCCTTAGATTTCATATATAGCCAGCCGTTAAGATGAAGAACTTTGCAGAACTTCTGGTCAATTCCTTTTAGATGTTACGCTTACTCAGTCGGAAAGTTAGGCAACTTTGGAGAATATGTGACTTCTTTCTTTCAGATACTATGTTTAGTCAATCACTGTATATTTAGTCAATATCTGTAGGTTTAGTCAATCGCAAAGCTCAATGAAATTGAGGGAACCCTCGTTTAAGATTTCATATGTGATTTCCTCCCCCGATGTGTCTCCACCTTGCCGTGGTGGGGAAGCTTGCGTGTCCCATCGACCCCATGTGCTTGCCGATGGGTGAAAACTACATATCGGACGGCTCGTGGGATAGGGACCAGACTAAGAGAGACACAACCTGCTGCTCTGCAGGTAAGACTGAGGATAGCAGTCAAAATCAGGCAAACGATCCCTAAATCTCAGTCCGGGCATAACCTCTAAGGCTCCCATCCGAGGTGTATGGCTGAACGTCTCTAAGCCATAAACTCTCGGAAGTGAGAGCCTGGCCGACACAAACCTACATCAAAATTGTGATGATGTGCTGAGAACGCTACATGCTCGGCGCAGATTCGTTCGATGGCTCTTAGCTGGGGGATATGAGGTATCCCCGGATGAAAGGGCCTGACCGTTACTCGCCCACAGACGCACGGAGGTAAGGTGCTGAGCCGGCAGCACATGTAGCCTACCTCGTGAGTGAGTACACAAGGTGGGAAAACACCTCGGTCGCACGTCTCGCAGACGTCCGATAGTCTGTAACCACACTCATGGAGTGAGTGTAGTCAAAGGTGGAAAATTGTCTCGTTGACACGAAATGGAACGCCTGTCTTGCGAATCCATTACGTGGCAGCCCGAAGCGAAAGCTTGCTGTGTGGAAGCCGAAACAAGAGTCTCGAAACCCGAGGAAGGCTAACCTCATTAAAAAATGCCCGCCGGAAGCCGGAAGTGTCGTCCTACGGGTGGCAAACTAAAAATTGACACTACGCATTTACGTCCGAGTGAAATGTCTCGTCCGAATGTCTCTCGTGCTAGGAACAGCTCTGACTACCTAGTTTCCGAATGCCGCTCTTGTTCGGAACAGCTCTGACTAGGTAGTTTTCCGAATGTCTGTCGTGCCTGGAACAGCTCTGACGGGCGCAACGACAAGCACATGTCCGAAAACTCGCTGAGTGGATGCCGTCTGCAAACCTGTCTGGTTTGTGCGGGAATGGCCCGGGGCAGACAAAATGACCAATATATTGAAGTGAGGATTTAAAGAAGCCATGAGCAGGACGTGACGATTCCCTCGGCTAGCCCAGAACCAGGGCGTTATGTGTCGGCCCTGCAACTATGGAAGCAACCTTGGATGGCGGAAAATGCTATGGACTGTCCCTGCCTTCCTTTGAGGGATGACCGTTGTCTTCGACCGTTCTAACTTGGCCAGCATCGTTGTAGACGGCACCACAAAAGTGAGAGTCTCCCAGGAATGCTACCTGGTCAAAAAAGCACGCTAAAGTCGATGTGTTGGCCTACGGGTTTTGGCCCAAGGGCGCATAACAGACACACCGCAATCGCATCTGAAAAAACACTCCGGATGAACGAAAAGAAGAAGAAGAAGATATGTGATTTCTAGGAGAGAGCGGGTGACTTTGACATCAGTGAATCCACATCGTTGTCCAGAATGAGAGACTCGAGAGAAAGAACTGGCACGGCCAGACATGAGAGGCACATCGAGAGAACGAAGGACCTAGTCAGTCAACACAGGACAGGCACTATTAGGCCTGCTACCTGGTTGTTCCTGGAGTCCAAAAAAAAGACAACACGTGACTTCGAAGTTTGACTACCGGCAACAAGCACACACATACAGACGAACGGTTCAACAGACGTCTTCATTCATCATATCAAGGATAAGGGGTAAACAATTTTAAACATACAACACAGGCATACTTATCTTGGTCTTAGAAATTACCCGTTGGTCATCTCACCTTCACTACGAATCCACTTCAAGGACATGGAATTGTTACCTGTGACCACAGACTTCTGGGTAGGAATCTAGATTTTGTTTTAATTTGTCACTCAGAGATTAGGAATCCAGAGATCGGGAATCATTCAATGAAGACCTTTCATTCAAAGGCTCTCAAACAATCTCTGTCTCTCCCGGCTTTATTGTACATTCTGTCAGACTGATGTGCGTCCATCGGCACTGCGGTGAAGGTTTTACCGAGGCAGATTGAAACACAGCTGCAGGCGATTTTGCAAACTACTGAACGGACACTTGCCAAAATATCACAAACAGCCAATTAATGTTGGGCTTGACTGCGACTTCCTGTAAATGATATACAACTATTTTTGCAAAATGTATTTTAACAAGGCTGAAATATTTCACTTGTCGCTTTTTAATTTCTTTCAGCAACTCTCTTTTCATTCCTTGTTTGTCTTGAACCTGTGTATTTGATTGTTTGGGGTTCCATTAAATACAATATATTCTTCTGTAAATCCACATATCGAGGGCCTCAATGCGAATTTCTAATTTCTTGTTCATTGTCCAGGCTTGTGCGCGATATAGTAGCGTTGAATATACATATATAAAATAACACAAAGTAATGCAGCTTTACAGAACACAATTACGAAAACCACAGGATGTTGCGGCGGCTAGCCTTCATCAGCAAACAAATACATACATAAAACACAACATATAATCACGGAGAAGACCTGCAACTGATTGACTACATTAAGGCAAAAGAACGGGATGAGTAGAGTGAACAAATGAAATAATAATAACAATGAAGAGAAAATGAAAATATGAAAACAATATTTGCTACTTATCTCATAATCTTTTCATCATGCTAATCCCGTTTTTATGCCTCAATATAGTCACTGTATGGTTTTTCTCCTTGATTATATGTTATGTTATGTATATGTATTTGTTTGCTGATGGAGGCTAGTCACCGCAACGTCCTGTATTTTTCGTAAAAGTATCATGTAAAGCTGCATTACTTCGTGTTATTTTATATTGTTTACATTTCCACAGCTTCACAGCAGTTCCACTAATTGTATTCATACTCTGAATACACAAAGCATTTGGCAATTCTCATCTTTATTGCGTTGTGCTCATCTCCATATAATACTAATGACTGAGATCTTTAGTTATGGAGTTCCAACATCATCACACATTGGTCTGTCGAGTGCGGAATGTCATCATATGACAGTATTGCGAAACTTCTCTCTTTCAAACACCAGGTGATCTAATCTTATTACTCTTGGCATATGTAAATTACCTATCACATCTTAAACCAATCTACGTTGTGGTTTTCCGGTTTCCGTCTCCGTGATGCACGTATCTCAATCGTTGTCTTTTCTGTACTCGCAAGTACTTTACATGGCTGAAGTATTTCATTTTTCTCATGTGCGGTAATCTTAACATATTCTGCGCCAAACAAAAAAATAAGTTTGAACGAAATAAACATGGAAGACAGAAAACGGGAAGAAGGGATGTCAATGACTTAAAAGTTGTTAATATGGTTGCAGACATGTTGTATTGTAACACGATGACAACATTTCGGTGACATATAAACCCGCGGCAGATACAGGTAGTCGCTTCAGTATTGAGGTCTTGTTGGACAGATCTGTTTGTTCTCGTTCTGCCCAAGACATTTGCAACACTCTTACGTAGCATTAACTGATTCAGTACCAAAGAAAAGTAGGTTTGGACCAGTCATGGCACACAATCACATGAAGAAGTATGATTATATTGTACATTTACGCCCACTGAGTCTAGTTTAGTCGCTGGATCAACATCACGGCACACGGGTGTAAACCATAAGTGCTCAGTTTTTCTCCTAACTCAAACCTGAGTCTGGAGAAACTCAGCTCAATGCACGAACTCAGTAGCATCCGCGAGGATCCTGAAATACTTGGGTAGATTTTTAACTCGAAATTTTTCCCGGGCAGCGCCGTTAGGCTACTCTATTTCGATTTCCAACTGCCAAGGGATGTTTTACGAGCGCAACAATACACACGGGCGTCCGATCTCACTACCCAGAGACCAAAGGAAAATTTATTACTGGAAGTCCACGTGAAAAAAATGCCGGTCCTCACCGGGGCTTGAACCCGGGACATCCAGCACTCGAGTTGGACACCATACCTCGAGACCACTCAGCCCCCTTATGTCCACTGAGCATTGACATTGCGGAACACACCGGCGAAACAAAACAAATAACACGATGACCTTAATTTGGCGATATATCATCCTTCTGTCCAAATGGGAAGTCATATTTGGCGATTTATTATCCGTCGGTACTGAGTCAGTTGCCGGCTCCGTGGAGAAGGGTTTGCGGATGCGGTTCGTGATCCCGCATACCTAGCGTTCGAAACACAGTAGCGAGCGATTTGGCAGCAGACCGCATTGAGTTGGTTTTTTACGACATGGTATGGGTGCCGGTAGTTCAGAAAGCAATAGCAAACTACTGAAAGTAAACTTCCCAAGAGATCACAACAGAAAGAAAATGATGGTGTTGATTACAACGTCTTGTAAAAGATATGCAAATAACATTAACTGAATCAGTTAATATTCACAAGCAGAGATGTGCGCTTCAACTAACTGGTTCAAAATCCACGTTTCGCACACACATCAATTTTTTAAATTCACTGGCTTCCAACTTAAGCGTCGTTAATACATGTGTTGCTACACTGAGTGCACTGGACTGATTTTTGTGTGTGTGGATTCATCATCCAGTGCCTTGCCGGCTAGCGTGGGCTATCATGCCGCTCCACAAATTACGATCTCCGGCGTCATGGTTCGTGTTTTGACCTCCTTCCGTTCCATGACACAAGGCTGTCAAGAATCTTCTCACACTGTCTTCCTCTTCTCTCTTTCCGCAAATCTTTCCGGCTGTTACAACATGTTCCAGATTTTGTCTTCCCATAACGTGGTAAAAAATACGATGACTGCCTCTTTCTGATGTTTGTGATAAGTTGTCCTTGCGACTCAGCTTCCCTTAAAACGTCATAATTATTCATTTTTTGCTGTCTAATTAAGTTTCACCATTCTTCTATAAAACTACTTTGTCAAGGCATCTATGGATGTTTTCACCTGTTCACTATTTGTCCAGGATTGGGAGCCGTATGGTTCTATGTAATATGTAAGAACTCTTTTTCTAACTTTCAATGACAGTGACTTATTGCACAAAATATTCTTCATTTGATAGAAAGCAGTTTTGCCTGTCCTTTTCTTGTCTTTATCTCAGTGATGCATCTTCCATCTGATGTTATCTATGTGGCTAGATATTTCAATTCGTGCACTTGCCCCAAAATAACGTCCTGCACTTTGATTGCACTTTTAGGCACAATCTGTTTCTTTGATATTACCGTGACATTTGTCTGTCTATTATTCAAACTGAGGTAATTTTTTTTTCACTTTCTACAACCATTGTATCTATTATTTCCTGTAGATCCTTCTGACTTGTTGCTATGAAGACGGTGTCATCAGCATAATGTAAGTAATTTATAAAATGTCCACCAACCAGGATCCCTGACATATTTTCTGTAAATCGCATTATATATTCACTGTATAATGAGAACAATTCATGAGACAATACACAACCTTGTCTAACTCCCTTCTTTATACACCGAAATGTTCCTACAAAATTGTTGATTCTTACGGCTGCTGTTTGTTGCCAGTATATGTTCTTTATAATTCGCAGATCTTTGCCGTCAATGTTCAGTCGCATTGGTAATGTTACTATTTCATCATGTTTCACATAGTAAAATGCCAGTGTCAAGTGTAGTCTACGAAACATAAATGCAGATCTGTTGTTAATTCTATAGCTCTTTCTAATAGTGTCCTGAGAGTATATATTGCGGTGTCTGTGCCCTTTTCTTCCATAAATACACACTGTTCATCAAAATGTAGCCACTGTTTATTGTATTCAGTGTGGATGAATAGATCACAATGTTCAGTAGAGATCTATTCTGGAAGATTAACAGAGATTTCGTAATCATTTATTTGCTTCTTTTTTCCCCACGACAAGCGAACTATTTGTCTTTCCGTCCTCTTTTTTGATGCCTCTACTCGCATCACCTACTCGAGGACAGTCAAAGTGTGACAGCTATTTCCCCACAACAACATTGTGTCGTTAGTCAATTTGCAACCCACAGCCCGAAGTTAATCGCCTCACGATTGGAACCATGTTCAGGTCGGTATGATTTATACTGTGCTCTTTGATGTTGACAGCTTGATACCAGGTCAAGAGGAATAGCCGACGAACAAATACAAAGATTGGAGACAACTTGTGTAAACACCCGCTCTTAACTCGTTCTCTGAACTGGGGCGGTGGAGACAGATCGCCTGCACACCCAGAGACAAGCAGTCGTCAGAATATTGACTGCATGTTGTCCTATTTTTGCATACATTTTTACAGGGTTTGTTAAATGTGTTGTCGTTTTGGTAACGCACACACAAGCTGATGAACAAGACGAATAGCACACACTGATAATTAAAACTGCAATGTGAATAATGCACTCACGGCTTTTACTTGCTCAATATGGTAACCATGTAAGCGAGTAGCTGAAAGCAGCGAATAATGCCTTCATTGTGAAGGTCTCCCATTGGCATCGATCATCAACATGGGAAATTCATTCACACACACGTACATGTCTGTACTCCGTGTAAGTAAAATACAGAGGTAGAGATTAGATGACACATTAAAGTAATTTTGGATATCGTTTGTCAGTAAACCAACACGACCTCTATATAACAAACACATTCTATAAACACAAAGACTCACAAATATACACCTGGTATAAATGGAACGATCTAGATACTAAAAGCCAAGTTGATTTTATATTAACAAGAAATAATAGAAAGAGAAATATATTAGATGCAAGGGCAGTGCTCGATTTAAGTATAAACACAGACCACAAAGCATTCGTTGCCACAATTAGAACCATCAGAATAAGAAAGCAAAGACTAGGAAAATACATGCCATGCGAATCAATAAACTTAAAGAACCTCAAAGACAAGGCAGTGAGGGAAAATTTTGAGAAAGGACCAACTGAAATCTTTGTAAAATTACCTATAGAAGGAAAAACAGTGGAAGAAGAATGGGAGATGTTCAAATCAAGCATTTTAAATACTGCAAAGGTAACATGAGGAACCACGAACAAACTCAATACACGGATAAAGAAAATAACAAGTTGGTGGAACGCAGAAGTAAAGAAAGCTGTAAAAGACAAACAGGAAAAATATAAAAAGTGGTTGAAGAGTAAACAGGAATGTGATTACATAGAATATAAAATAGCGAGAAGACATGTGAATAGAGTAGTAAAAAAAACACCTGGGAGGAGTATAGAGAAACCCTAGGAAACCCTACAAAAAATACTAGGGGGCAACTAGAAACGTCTACAAAAAGATAAGTGCAATGAGAACCCGAGGAGAACCCTTTGACCCAACTGAAATAATTAACAGCGAAAATGGAGAACCAATAAGTGAACAAAAACAAATCCTAATAAGATATAAACAGTACTTCGAACAACTTCTCAACATCCCATCAGATGTCACAATAATTAAAAAAACCGACACAGATGCCACTGAAGAACTAGAACCAGACATACTGAAAGAAGATATTATAGAAGCCGTCAGATTAGCTCCATTGAACAGATCACCGGGACAAGACGAAATACCAAATGAACTAATTAACGCAGCAAGAGAAGTAAGAACACCATGGCTACATAGACTATTCAACCATGTTTGAGTAGAACAGCAAACACCACGAGACTGGGAAAACGCCATAATTATCCCAATTTGGAAAAACAAAGGCAGCAAATGTGACTGCACACAATACAGAGGTATTTCCCTTTTGAGTCATACCGGGAAAATATTTTGCAAAATTATTGAGAAAAGATTACGAACTACCATAGAACCCCAGCTAAGCGAAACACAGCTTGGATTTAGGAAAAACAAAGAATGCACAGATGCTATTTTTTTCTCTTAGAAAACTTATAGAAAAATCGATCGAATTCAATGAAACATTCTACTTAGCCTTTGTCGACCAAGAAAAGGCATTTGATAGAGTAGATAGAAACAAGCTGTGGGAAATCCTTAAATAACATGGAGTGAATACACATCTAACAAACCTATGTAGAAGCTCATATAACAACAGTGAATGCATAGTGAGAGCAGCTGGAGGACACTCAGAACCCTTCACCATAAGATCCGGAGTACGACAACGTTATGTTCTGTCCCCTCTCTTGTTCATAACATTTATAGACAATATATGTAAGGAAACCAACCAAACATAGACCGCAAGAACACCGCATGACGAGGACACAGAAGAAGAACTATCTGCAAATTGCACCATTAGAGAACTCCTCGCTGCATTCCACCAAGCACTAATTGCTAAATCAGAAGCTGAATTACAAGAAAACATAAATAATCTAAACGAAATGTGTAGGGAACATAACATGAAAATTAGCATAAGTAAAACAGATGTAATGACAATAACTAAATGTCGTAAGTAAAGAATGTCGTCGTAGTTATTTGTTCTTCTTTACTGCTTTAGTGTCGTCCCTGGAGTGAGGGGAATCAACACCCACATTTATTTTAATTCAATATCACTATCCTGGAGATATCCAGCAGACTCCGTCCACAACACTCCCTCAATCTGAAGACACCTTCTTCTCACACTTACTCACCCCTGGATCATGCCCCCTCTCATTCTTCCCCAACATAACATACTTGACGACTCTAGCTTCAACAAATAAAAACAAGAAATTTATTAAAGCAAAGAGTATATGTAGGAGAAGTGTGTGTGTGTATAATGTGTAGAATGTGTGACGTATATTCTAAGGTGTATATAGAATCAGATCAGTGTTCAGGAGTATAGTCATTCTCATCACTGTGCTGAGAACACACTAGCACCATGTATTCCAGACAAACAACCTCACCGAGGTGATGCTTCTCCGGTCACGTGAAGAGTTTCTCCGCTGTCCCTCAAGGCATCCAGATGTTTGGACATCCATGACAAACACTGTCTAATGAGAGTCTTCAATCTAATTCACACTATGAATTTCCGCTGTTATTAACTGTTTGTTACTCAGAGAATTCTAACACTATTGTCACTGTTACTTGGGAAATCTTAATTGATCTAGTGTCATTGGTTGTAAAGATTCCCCATATTACCCCCACAATCTGAATGTTCCAGGTATTTCTATAACTTTATATAAATTTTCCTGGTATCAGTGTTGTGTGTATATATATATATATATATATATATATATATATATATATATATATATATATATATATATATATATATATATATATATATATATATATATATATTGTCACGAGCTCGCCATGAGTTAACCAGATAATAATACCGACGTTTGCTTGGCGTATATTTTCTAGGCCACAACAGTCGTACTACCAGAGTAAACACAGCTGCACGGGATACATCAGGTCAGCCCATATACACATTTGGTGGTGAGTGAGGAGGAAGTGAGTGCGCTGAATCATATATCACTTTGACAAGTCATAAACATATCGGATGGAAAACGGAAGTACTCAGCACGGAAGTAAACAGTCCATATGTCATATAGTTTCCGGACATCACTCAGAGGGGCAGATTGCTACTGACAGCTTGTTGAGAAAAACTCTTTGTTGGAACTCGACAGTAACTCGCTGGCTTGTTTTGGGAATCACAACCAGTGATGACAGATCTAACATGGAGGGAGCCAGAGGGGGGATGGATCCCTGACAGGGGATGATCTGCCAATGTGCCACCTGTGTGGGGGCATAAAGGAGAACGTCACGTGGCCAACTTTAGGGTTTGCCATATCAACCCGAGTTGGGGCCAACTAGGGGGACTTGGAAATGTGGCTCTAGTCGGAGTGCAAAGGCACTGCAGTGCTTAGTGGAAATAATATCTACCGTGTGTTAATTAGTGACTTAATTTTACACGTGCCTATAATGGCAGATGTAGATATGATTGATAGGACTGCAGTAGTGCCATTTAAGGTATAACCTATTATAATATTAGTTCTAATTAATATAGACTGTGGCCTTGTTAAACTATAGTGTGATGATTAGCACTGTTAGTGGAAACTAGTTAGAGTAAGAATCGTGATATTAACTCTGCTAGTTAAGAATAGATTAGTGAAGTGTTGATAAGCTTTACTAGTTGAGAATTGAGTAATGAGGGATAATTGGGATCTTCCCGTAGGTGTCCCTGGTGGGCGGGGTTCCGCATTCTGTTTGCTGATTTTTTCGTTGTCATAGCCTGATTCGGCTCTAGGTGGGTAGCTAATCTGCTCTATGACTAAGTCTAGTTAGCCAAAGATCATTAGGCAAGGTGATAGGCTTACACTCAGCCGAAAGGATCAGTGACTAGTACTATCACCAGATGTGTTGTTTCTATCCTAGGTTCCCTACCAGATCCAAGGAAACTCAACAAGTTTTTGGGAAAGAATCCAATCCCATTCGGAAGAACACAAGTTCAACAATCAATAAAGTTGCATACAGAACGTAACTAAAGCTAGAAGGAAGTTGATTCACCAAAGAGAGTGATGCGTACTGATGCACCACACAGCATCAGACAGTAGTAACGAACTGAAAACATTAAGTCTAATAATTACATAGTGTGATATAATCTCGTGTAATAGAACACAAGACTTGATACTTGAGGCTAGATAGACACGAGGGAGGATCCAGTACAGTAACAATTAACATTAATCTGTGTACACACTACAAAGGACTTGTGCATTTTTTTATGAACGATAGGAACGGACATTGTGTAGGGTGCAACCGGTCCATGATTAACTGTTTATACCACCGGTGTCTATTTCGGATGTTCATGAAATGGGATTACCAGAGGTCTACAGAGGCAAATCAGTATCCAGCAGGATGGTTTCGGCGCTGGGTGAGAAGTACATGTTCTGACGTAACGTGCTGTGGTCTATCCTTGCTGGGATCAGCTGACTGGGTTGTTGTCTGAGAGTCCGATTCTACACACTTTATAGAACACGTCACACATTTTCTTCACATACACGTCTCATATACGTTACACTTTTCTTTTAATAAATTAATCTTTATTAATTTTTAGAAGCAAGAGTTGTTGAGTATGTTGCGTTGGGGAAGTATGAGAAGGGGGCATAGTACGACAGTGAGAGAGTGATAGGAAAAGGTGTCCATAGGCTGATGGAGTGTGTTGGACGGAAGCTGGTGGATTCTCCAGAATATTGAGAGGAAAAAAATATTATAATGTGGGTGTCGACTCTCTTCACTCCAGGGACGACACTGTAAAGGAGGACACGACATTATTGGGGGCTCGATAACGGGATCTTAGGACAGCGGGATCTCTCGTAAATGGGATCTTTGGACAGCGGGATCTCTAATAAACGGAATCCTTGGACAGCGAGATCTCCTGCAAGCAGGAACCTTTGACAGTGGGATCTTCTGACAACGGGGTCTTTTGACACGGGATCCTTAGTTATAAGAAGGGAGATATCATTTTGGAGAATCCAGCTAGAGTGAATGTGGATAGGGGTTAGGACTAATATCTTACCTGTTCACACTTCACACGTCTGCATAGCTCTGTGGTCCTGATTCTACTCTTGTCACTGAGTGAATGTGCTGTGTGTAGTAATATCTAGATTTATAGTACTTGTTCATATATCTGTATAGTAATTTGCAGTTATATTGTACTAGACCTGCTAGCTTACCTCTCTGTATAATGGCCACCTCTAAACTAACCACGTTAGAATTAAAGGCAAGGGGGGAAGAAATGGGATTGGCGGGGTATGCTCTAACGGATTACATACAGGAAGTGGAGAGAGAGTATCGTCAAGCAGAAAGGGATGATCGAAAGGCCGAGCTGGAATTGAGAAGGATGGAGTTGGAACAAGCAGCTAAGAAATTGGAAGCTGAGCAAGCAGCTAAGAAATTGGAAGCTGAGCAAGCAGCTAGGAAATTGGAAGCTGAGCAAGCAGCTAAGAAATTGGAAGCTGAGCAAGCAGCTAGGAAATTGGAAGCTGAGCAAGCAGCTAGGAAATTGGAAGCTGAGCAAGCTGCTAGGAAATTTGAAGCTGAGCAAGCAGCTAGGAAATTAGAAGCTGAACAGGAAGCACAGAAAAGGGAGCACGAGTACCGGATGAGGGAACTCGAGTTGAAGAGTCAATCTAATGGAGAAACTGAGGGAGCAGTTGGAGGTTCCTCCATCCCAGGATCAACACCAGTAGGTGGACATGGGTACCATGCTATGAAGTTTCCTTTAGCGGTCTACGAGGAGGACAAAGAGAAGATTGACCAATACCTTCAACGCTTCGAGGCTATGTCAGTTGCTATGGGTCTGGAGCGTAACAAATGGAATCTTAAGCTATCCCAGGGTTTACGCGGGACCGGATACGAGGTTTATTCTCGCCTGCCACCAGGACAAGAGAACAATTATGACGAGTTAAAGACGGCTCTGCTGAAACGATTCGAGGTTACGTCACATACCTACCGGAAAAAATTTCGAGCAGCGAAACGAGAACCGGGGGAGTTGTTTGCCGCCTACAGTTTGCGTCTAAAATCTTATCTCCACAAGTGGATGGATTTGGCTGGGTTCGCACATGACTATGAGAGTCTGGAAGAGCTCATGGTGGTCGACCGGCTGAAGAAGCAAATGTCTAAACCTCTCAGGACGTTCCTGGGAGAACAAGGAGCGGAACGTATTGACCTCGTGACTAAATTAGCAGAACGGTTCGTCGAAGTACATGGGGAGGCAGGGGAGAACCTTTCCACCAACTCCAAAAGTCAAGAGAAACATGACAAGAAGAAAACCAAAAACTCAGGAACAAAAAAGTGGGAACCTTATGTGCAAAAATCAGAGGATAGTTCAGAGAAGAAGAAGGAGGGAAGCAAGAGCACTTCAAGCTCTACACCTAAACGACCGTGGTCGGAGAAGTGGTGTTCAATTTGTAAGTCACCCTCTCACAATACGAGGGACTGCAAATCGAAGGCTAAGAACCCTCACTTCGCAGCATGTCAAGTGACTTCCAAGTAGGTTGTCACAGAAAATGCCAAGGTCAACAAGGAAGCTCGCCACCAGGAGAGCTCACTCAAGTCTGGCAATAGAAAATCTAGGACAGGGAAATGGTGCAACCAATGCAAGTCAAACACGCACAATGCTATTGACTGTAGGGGAATGTCAGGAGACACTCAATTCGTCGTGTGCTCAGGAAAACCTAAGGTGGAGCCCACCGAACAGGTCGAGGCCGACGAAGAGACTCCAGACCAGGAAAAACCACCTGTAGTGGAATTGGTAGAGGTTAACGGTCGTCAAGTGGAGTGTTTATACGACACAGGACTGGACGGGGAGGCCGTGATTTCTGCGGATCTGGTACATCCAGAACAATTCACAGGTGAAACCTTGGATATACAGCCTGCACAGAAGAGTGCTGTAGTCATGAAGTTGCCTATTGCTAATGTGGAGATTCGGTCAAGGTACGTAACCGGCACCATCAAGGCCGCTGTATTGACCGATCCCATTTTCCCAGTCATCCTAGGTTGCCGGTATGTCCTTCTGGGAATGCCCAGGGAGCCAATCCATATGGGAGCACTGCAGACTCGCTCTCAGACGAAAACGGAAGAGGCAGACGCAATTGTGACTAACCCAATGCCGGGGGAGCTACGAACTGCCCAGAGTGAGGATGATACTTTACGTCCTTGCTACAAAAAGCTGCAGAAAAAGTGCTGATCCACCAGGACGGGGGCAGTACTACATGAAGAATAGGATACTCTACAGGAGAGCAGGAAGGGGAGACAACCTATACCGTCAGTTGGTCGTCCCGAAAGCTCACCGGTCCCAGATTCTTCATATGGGGCATACCATCTCCTTTAGTGGACACATGGGTATTGCCGCCACCATGCAGCGGATTTCCTGCCACTACTATTGGCCGGGAATGACAGATGATGTGCGTCGGTATGTGAAGTCATGCCCTGAGTGCCAGAGGGTGGCACCAAAACACTGGACAGCACCGGTGGTGTTGGGTGAGATGCCCATCATGAACTCTCCTTTCGAGAGGGTAGCCATCGATATCGTGGGTCCACTTCCCAGGACTAGGAAGAGGAACATGTATATACTCACAATGGTGGATTGCTGTACAATGTGGGGTGAAGCCATACCGTTGACCACGATTGACTCGAAAAGAGTGGCGGACGCACTGATGGAGGCCTTTACCAGATTAGGCTTTCCGGATCAAATTCTGACGGACAATGGATCTCAGTTTTGTGGAAAACTCATGGAGGAGGTATTTAGGGTGTTTCACTCTAACCACATACATACCAGCCCTTACCACCCTCAAGCCAATGGACAAGTAGAGCGTTTCAACCTCACGTTGATGACAATGCTCAGGAAATTAGCGCAGGAAAAACCGGATAGGTGGGATGAATATATCCCAGCAGCACTCTTTGCCTATCGGGAAGTTCCTCATGGCTCAACAGGACTACCACCCGCTACGTTGCTGTTTGGTCGTCCAATCAAAGGACCGTTGGAAGCCATGTTGAGGAGTTGGACTGAAGAGGGGACGTCAGAAGAAGTGATCTCATCCTATCAATACGTGGAGGAACTGAAAGAAAAACTCCACAAGGGATAAACTCTGGCAAATCAAAACTTGAAAAAGGCCAGGAAAAGACATGCGGCTTATTACCACCGTAGGTCTAAAGAAAGATCTCTAGAGGTGGGAGATAAAGTCTTGTTGCTACTCCCAACGGGAAACAACAAACTGGAGATAGGTTGGCAAGGACCATTTCCCGTGGAAAGGGTGATATCCAGAACCAACTATCAGATCCGGATCCGGGGAAAGTCGAAGATTTTCCATATCAATCTCTTGCGGAAATACGAAGAGAGACCCGGAGACAAGGCAGCTCACCTCATGGCAATGGCAGTTGCAGTGGAGACAGAAGTGGGAACCAGCGAGGGCAGGGAATATCCCTTAGTACACCAGGAAACCTATAGGGATGTGCAAGTGAACCCTGATCTGACCTCCCAGGAGAGGGAAAGGATAACCCAGGTTCTCAAGTCTCATAAGGAGATACTGACTGATAAACCAGGACGAACGAGGTTGGTTGAGTTCGATATGACTTTGACCACACAGGAGCCTGTTCGCCAAAAGGTTTACCCAGTGCCATTCTCTAAAGAAAAGGCCCTGGAGGAGGAAATACAAAAACTGCTGGAGGATGACGTGATTGCACCATCCACATCCCCATACAATGCGGGGGTAGTTTTGTTACGCAAACCAACTGGAGAACACAGGTTGTGCATAGATTACCGACTTCTGAACAGTCATACACAATTTCAGGTGGAACCTTTGCCGAATCCAACTCAGCTATTCGCTAGGCTCCATAAGGCTCGGTACTTTTCAAAGGTGGATCTGAGTCGGGGGTACTATCAGATACCAGTCAAAACCGGAGATTCGACCACTGTTAGCTTTCAGTACACCCAGTGGACACTACGAATTCAAGGTCATGCCCTTTGGACTCAGCAATGCACCTAGTGTGTTTACACGCATGATGAGGACTTTACTAGATCCGTTACAGGATCCGTCCATCACCTCATTCATGGATGATATTCTGATTTCCAGTGACAGCTTGGATGACCACTTACAATCCTTGGAGAGAGTGTTTAATAGGCTCAAGGAAGTAGGGCTTACTGCTCGTCCAACCAAGTGCATGATTGGTTACCAGACTCTGGAATTTCTAGGTCACACCATCACTCCAGGACACATTGTTCCAGAAGAGAAGAACCTGGAGAAAATCAGAAATGCACCAAGGCCAAAAACGAAGAAGGATGTGCGATCTTTTCTCTCGTTGTGTGGGTTCTACCACAAATTTATCCCACATTTCACTGAACTGGGAGCTCCGTTGACGGAAACCTTGAAAAAGGGATTCCCGGACCAAATCATTTGGACACCAGAATGTGAGAATGCCTATAGTCAGTTAAAGGAGGCCTTGGTCAGCAAACCTGTATTACAGCTCCCTGACCTTTCCAAACAATTTGTGTTGAGAACAGATGCGAGTGCGATTGGAATTGGAGCCGCTTTGTTACAGGAAGGAAAAGACGATGCTTCGGTTTTTAAACCTGTGGCATACGCAAGTAAGAAACTTCTACAGGCGGAGAGGAATTATTCAACTGTCGAGAGAGAGTGCTTGTCCCTTGTATGGGCAGTGCAAAAATTTCAGCCATATTTGTATGGAGTTAAGTTTCGGGTCCAGTCGGATCATCAGCCCCTGATGTTCCTGGCTACTTCTCAGAAGCTCAACGCACGTTTGATGCGGTGGTCGTTGTTACTTCAACCGTATAATTTCACAGTAGAGTACATTCCTGGGAAGGAAAATGTTGGAGCGGACTTCTTGTCAAGTCACCCAGCTCCTGAAGAAGAGGAATGAATCATCTGGATTTAACTCATGGTGGAGAAGAGTGAGATGGACTACTCTCTTAAGAGGGGGCCTATGTCACGAGCTCGCCATGAGTTAACCAGATAATAATACCGACGTTTGCTTGGCGTATATTTTCTAGGCCACAACAGTCGTACTACCAGAGTAAACACAGCTGCACGGGATACATCAGGTCAGCCCATATACACATTTGGTGTGAGTGAGGAGGAAGTGAGTGCGCTGAATCATATATCACTTTGACAAGTCATAAACATATCGGATGGAAAACGGAAGTACTCAGCACGGAAGTAAACAGTCCATATGTCATATAGTTTCCGGACATCACTCAGAGGGGCAGATTGCTACTGACAGCTTGTTGAGAAAAACTCTTTGTTGGAACTCGACAGTAACTCGCTGGCTTGTTTTGGGAATCACAACCAGTGATGACAGATCTAACATGGAGGGAGCCAGAGGGGGGATGGATCCCTGACAGGGGATGATCTGCCAATGTGCCACCTGTGTGGGGGCATAAAGGAGAACGTCACGTGGCCAACTTTAGGGTTTGCCATATCAACCCGAGTTGGGGCCAACTAGGGGGACTTGGAAATGTGGCTCTAGTCGGAGTGCAAAGGCACTGCAGTGCTTAGTGGAAATAATATCTACCGTGTGTTAATTAGTGACTTAATTTTACACGTGCCTATAATGGCAGATGTAGATATGATTGATAGGACTGCAGTAGTGCCATTTAAGGTATAACCTATTATAATATTAGTTCTAATTAATATAGACTGTGGCCTTGTTAAACTATAGTGTGATGATTAGCACTGTTAGTGGAAACTAGTTAGAGTAAGAATCGTGATATTAACTCTGCTAGTTAAGAATAGATTAGTGAAGTGTTGATAAGCTTTACTAGTTGAGAATTGAGTAATGAGGGATAATTGGGATCTTCCCGTAGGTGTCCCTGGTGGGCGGGGTTCCGCATTCTGTTTGCTGACTTTTTCTTTGTCATAGCCTGATTCGGCTCTAGGTGGGTAGCTAATCTGCTCTATGACTATGTCTAGTTAGCTAAAGATCATTAGGCAAGGTGATAGGCTTACACTCAGCCGAAAGGATCAGTGACTAGTACTATCACCAGATGTGTTGTTTCTATCCTAGGTTCCCTACCAGATCCAAGGAAACTCAACAAGTTTTTGGGAAAGAATCCAATCCCATTCGGAAGAACACCAGTTCAACAATCAATAAAGTTGCATACAGAACGTAACTAAAGCTAGAAGGAAGTTGATTCACCAAAGAGAGTGATGCGTACTGATGCACCACACAGCATCAGACAGTAGTAACGAACTGAAAACATTAAGTCTAATAATTACATAGTGTGATATAATCTCGTGTAATAGAACACAAGACTTGATACTTGAGGCTAGATAGACACGAGGGAGGATCCAGTACAGTAACAATTAACATTAATCTGTGTACACACTACAAAGGACTTGTGCATTTTTTTATGAACGATAGGAACGGACATTGTGTAGGGTGCAACCGGTCCATGATTAACTGTTTATACCACCGGTGTCTATTTCGGATGTTCATGAAATGGGATTACCAGAGGTCTACAGAGGCAAATCAGTATCCAGCAGGATGGTTTCGGCGCTGGGTGAGAAGTACATGTTCTGACGTAACGTGCTGTGGTCTATCCTTGCTGGGATCAGCTGACTGGGTTGTTGTCTGAGAGTCCGATTCTACACACTTTATAGAACACGTCACACATTTTCTTCACATACACGTCTCATATACGTTACACTTTTCTTTTAATAAATTAATCTTTATTAATTTTTAGAAGCAAGAGTTGTTGAGTATGTTGCGTTGGGGAAGTATGAGAAGGGGGCATAGTACGACAGTGAGAGAGTGATAGGAAAAGGTGTCCATAGGCTTATGGAGTGTGTTGGACGGAAGCTGGTGGATTCTCCAGAATATTGAGAGGAAAAAAATATTATAATGTGGGTGTCGACTCTCTTCACTCCAGGGACGACACTGTAAAGGAGGACACGACATATATATATAATGTTCTGACTGTTCAGTGATACAACTATCACTTGCTAAACATAAGTATCATCAGCCTGTCCTGCTCAGCAGAAGCCAGGTTCCCGCAGACCAACTTGGGTATAAGCCCAATGTAGACGCCTCTCAGCAACTTCTGTCTTCAAATCCTGAGCCATCATCTTCTAAACTGTGTTCTAGCTTCTCTGTTGAATATCATAGCACACCTACATGGAACCTGTTGGGTAGAGAATACCATGGTGAGAGCAACTCAATCCTGGCCGGAATTAGGTGAGTGTAGGCCAATAGCAGCACTCAGATCTACAACAGAGATCCGATCTCTGTCATATGGCCAAATAGCTCATCACATGGTCTGAGACATGGTAACACCAGGAAAGAATAAAGGAACGGGTAGAAACCCAGCAGATGCCCTACTGGAAGATCCTACCATTTCACATTCCCCTCCTCCCTCCCAACCATCCTCAGTCTCTCTAATTATTATCCCACTACATTGTCCTCAACCCCCTGAGTAAAATTATATATCACACAAGCTAGTTAAAGCCACACAATAAGATACTAATGCCGACGCTCCTATGATACTTTCTAGCACCGCACTTATAGAACATTCTATCACCACACCTATAATACACTATATCACCACACCTATAATACATAGCTACCTCAACCCTCTCCCAAAACCATACAAGGATCATTCAAAGCTTGGCGGCTTTAGGATCATCACCCTTCAAAATACATTTGGGAAGGTTTTAGAGAAGATCGTCGCTGTTAAGCTGCAGGATTTTTTGGAAAGGGGGAAGCTTCTTCCAAGAGGTCTGGGAGGCTACAGGCCAGGAAAAGATACCTGGTCGAATGCGGCCACCTTTGCCTTTGACGTTTATGAGGGGTTCCAGAGTAGACAGGAAACGATGGCGGCAGCGCTTGATCTCGAGGATGCGTACAATAGAGTTCGCTATGATATTTTGATGACCGCACTTATGGAGAAGGGGGTCAATCCCTGGTTAGTGAACTGGATAGCGGCCGTCCTGCATTCTCGTCAGGTTGCTCTCCGTCTGGGCGCATGGACCTCAGAGCCACATATTTTAACCCCGGGACTGCCACAGGGATCTGCAATCTCACCGGTGCTCTTTAATGTGTATACGAGCAAGATTGCATACCTAGAAGCACCAGGCGTTGGAAGGATTCTAACATTTGCAGATGATATTCTTGCATACAGGCAGGGGAGAAATAGGGATCAAACAGCCCAGGAGCTACAGGTGACAGTAGACAAAGTGATTGACTGGTGCACTGAAATGAGTGCTGTCATCAACCCGGAAAAGGCGGCTGTGTTGTGGTGCTCTCTGGACAACAGGATTGTGAGAGATGATGCCCCAAGCCTCACGATAGATGGTAGAAGCGTCAACAGAGAGAACAAACTGAAGTATCTGGGAATCATATTTGACAGGAGTCTGTCCTTCAAGGACCATGTGGAGACGGTTGTGACAAGATCTCAAAAGGGACTCAATGCACTTAAAATTATGGCTGCAATGGACACAGAGCAGAGAATGCTCTTCACACTATACCAGCACTTGATCCTCTCAGTGATTGATTATGGACTAGGATTGCTCACTGTCTTAAAGAGTCAGCTGGTGAAATTAGAGCGCATACAGAATGAAGCTATGCGGGTCATTCTGGGATGCACCAGAGACACTCCAGTAGTGTGTATGCGTTACATCCTTGGTGTGCCTACTGTTGCTGGTAGGCGCAAGGTGATGCAAGCGAAGGCATACCTCAGAGTAGCTGCAGACACAGATCACCCTTTGCATGAGGCGCTGGACGTAGTTAAGGGTTAGAGATTGATAAGAGGGAAATCATGGATGGCTCAGGCGGAGGATACGATCAGACAGGTGTGCCCCTTGGAGAACATTAGGCGAGGAGAGGAGTGGGTCAGAGTGCCAGCCGCGCAGTCAGACTTGTCTCTCTCATCTCATCATGTTCCTCTTGTACCTTGCGGTGTCGAGGTGAAGTATAAACTTCGTGAGAGTGCCCGGTTATGGGCTTCGTATATCGACATTCCCATGGATTCTGTTATTCCCTCCGTCCAGCGTTTACGTGGTCGGCCTCTTCCTCTGTTTCCATCTGGTCTGTACGTCATTGCCTGTTGTGGCATGCTGTTGACTGGTAGCCTACTTGCATGGCCAAACCATTTGACTTGCTGCTTTCTAATAAAATCTAGAGCAGCTTTAACCCCCACTTTAGTCCTGATTTCTTCATTTCTGATCTTATCTCTTCTTGATACGTTGAGTATTCTTCTCAGGAGCCTCATTTCTGTTGTTGTGATTTTTCTTTTCTCTTTTTCTGTCATTGTCCAGGTTTGGCATTGGTAGCACAGAGTTGGTAGGAAGATTGTGTTGTAAAGTGCTTTCTTAGTAGTTATTGATACATGTTTGTTCTTTAGTATTGGTGCCATTTGTCCAATGAGTTGATTTGCCTTATTGCACCTATTTTCGATCTCGTCTTCTGATCTGCCATTTGATGATATTATACTTCCTAGGTACTTGAAGCTCTTTACTTGTTTCAAGGGATGTTCGTTTAGGTGAATTGTTGCTGTTTGTTCTTCTTTAGTTATAGTCATTACCTCTGTTTTGCTTGTGCTAATTTTCATGTTATGTTCCCTACACATTTCGTTTAGACTATTCATGTGGTCTTGTAATTCAGCTTCTGATTTTGCTATTAGTGCTTGGTCGTCCGCAAACAGGAGTTCTCTAATGGTTAGATTTGCAGATGGTTCTTCTTCTGTGTTCTCGTCATGCGGTATTCTTGCTGTCTCTGCTTGGCTGGTTTCTTTACATATGTTGTCTATATATGTTATGAACAAGAGAGGGGACAGGACACAACCTTGTCGTACTCCAGATCTTATGGTGAAGGGTTCTGAGTGTCCTCCAGTTGCTCTCACTATGCATTCACTGTTGTCGTATAAACTTCTACATAGGTTTGTTAGATGTGTACTCACTCCATATTGTTTAAGGATTTCCCACAGCTTGTTTCTATCTACCCTATCAAATGCCTTTTCTTGGTCAACAAAGGCTAAGTAGAGTGTTTCATTGAATTCAATTGATTTTTCTATAAGTTGTCTAAGAGCAAAAATGGCGTCTGTGCATCCTTTGTTTTTCCTAAATCCAAGCTGCGTTTCGCTTAGCTGGGGTTCTAAAGTAGTTCGTAATCTTTTTTCAAGAATTTTGCAAAATATTTTCCCAGTATGACTCAACAGTGAAATGCCTCTGTATTGTGTGCAATCTCTTTTGCTGCCTTTGTTTTTCCAAATTGGGATAATTATGGCGTTTCCCCAGTCTCGTGGTGTCTGTTGTTCTACCCAAACATGGTTGAATAGTCTATGTAGCCAAGCTGTTCCTACTTCCCTTGCTGCTTTAATTAGTTCATTTGGTATTTCATCCTGTCCTGGTGATTTGTTCAATGGGGCTAATCTGATGGCTTCTATAATTTCTTCTTTTAGTATGTCTGGTTCTAGTTCCTCGGTGACATCTGTGTAGGTCTCTTGAATTCCTGACATCAGACTTGTGCAGAGTTATAATCACATTGAGCCGGGAGTGCAGGGAGTGGCCAGCAGGGGCCACGGAAGTGGAAATTCAGCAATTAATTCAGGAAAATTCTCGCCCGGGTGATGTGATTATCTACACGGATGGGTCGGTGTTGAGAGGTAGGAGAAGTGCTTGGGGGTTCTTGGCAAAAACTAATGGTCGGCGTTTGGTGCAGGAGAGCCTGGCGTATGATGATACTACATCTAGCTTAAGAATGGAGGTGGAGGCGGTCAGTGCAGCTTTCCGCTGGATAGAAAACACGATACATACACATATTGTGATTGAAAATGACTCAGAAAGCATGCTGAGTAGGGTGAGAACAGGCAAGCTTCGTGCAGAGTGGCTTGCTTCGCTTCGGAGGTCACGGGTAGCAAGCATCACCTGTATCTTTTCTCCTGGGCATGCCGGTGTGCTGGGGAATGAACAGGCGGACAGATTGGCTGGCTCAGCAGAACTTGGTGGAGTATTGAGGCATGACAAGGCAGATGTGGTTGCGGCCTTGTGGGAGCACGTGTACACCTCGGAGGAGCAAATGGATCACCATAGTCTGGTTAGAATGAGGCAGCGAGGAGTGACGAGGGGATCTGGCCGACGCCAGAGGAAAGGCGAGACGGACATATAATCAGATTGCTACTGGAACTATTAGTGTTGGAACTCTTCGCTGGTTGCTGAGGATGGGGACGGAGCGCTTATGGGAAAGTCCCGAATGCTGTGATGTCGGTTCCTAGATCAATCAATCAATCAACCTATAATACATTATATCACCGCACAGTACTGTACTCTATTCTTAATCATACTCTAAGTTAGATATGATTAATAGCCTACCATATGCCTATTCCGGTTGCCGATTGAAACTATGCGATCACAGACTGGATGTATGTCCGCCGATAAATATCAACAATTTGACACTATAGTTTCTTTCATTGAACACAACTCGGAAACTGCACCGATCCTTCAAACTTCAAAAATCTTGGTCGACTAACTCCACTTGTTTACCGCAACGGGTTTTATATCGGGCTTGAGTGACGTCACCAAATTGTCTAGACGCTGATCAGTCCAGAGTCTGGTGTTTTCCTCTTGTTTTAGACTAACTGGAGTCAATCCGCCGTCAAGTTTGCTTTCATCTGGGGAAATCCTTTGTCTCGTACAACAATAGTTCTCTCTGTCTGTGAACCAGAGAATTCCCCACATCACAGAATCCTCTCCGCCGTCTGTCCAGACATTCCGTCTACACTTCAAAGGCTAACTACTGCCTTGGCAGACGTCTGGTCTTATTATTCGTTTCTCGAACAACCCACATCATAAAGAATCGCCGACTGTGTGTAGACATTTTGACGCGACGTATTTTTGTTCCTCCGTCTATACACATCAAAGGGTTGCTTGTTTGTGCAGACGAATGTCTCCTTTTGTCATCGATCGAAACTAGCAAGTTTATTTTTTGTGACACTAAAGAAGAAGAAACAACAACAATCCACGTAAACGAACACCCCTTGAAACAAGTAAAGAGTTTCAAGTACCTAGGAAGTATAATATCAAATTGCAAATCACAAAACGAGATTGACAATAGATGTAATAAGGCAAACCAACTCATTGGACAAATGGCACCAATACTAAAGAACAAACATGTATCAATAATCACTAAGAAAGCACTTTATAACACAATCTGCCTACCAACTCTATGTTACCAATGCCAAACCTGGACAATGCCAGAAAAAGAGAAAAAAAAATCGCAACAACAGAAATGAGATTCATGAGAATAATACTCAATGTATCAAGAAAAACTAAGATTAGAAATGAAGAAATCAGGACTAACGTGGGGGTTATAGCTGCGCTAGATTTTATTTGAAGGCAGCAAGTCAAATGGTTTGACCATGCAAGTAGGTTACCAACTAACAGTATACCACAACAAGCAATGATGTACAGACCAGATGGAAGCAGAGGAAAAGGCCGACCACGTAAACTTTGGACGCAGGGAATAACAGAGTCCAATGGAATATCGATACATGAAGCCCATAAGCGTGCACTTTTCCGCTGTTTATACTTTACCTCGACACCGCAAGGTACAAGAGGAACATGGAGAGATGAGATGATGAGGTGATATTTGTAAGTAAAACACAAAAGGAGAGATTTGATGACACATAAAAACAAATTGGACATCCTTGGTAAGTAACATACAGAAGTAGAGATTAGATTAGACATAAACTATGTTGGATGTCCTTTGTAAGTAAAACAGATGTAGTGATTAGATGAAACATTAAAAATGTAAAATACAGAAGTAGAGATTAGATGAAACATGAAAACAATGTAAAACACTGAATTAGAGATTAGATGAAACATTAAAACAATGTAAAACACAGAAGTAGAGATTAAATGACATATTAAAACAATGTAAACCATAGTAGAGCTTAGATGACACATTAAAACAATGTAAAACACTAAAGTAGAGATTAGATGACACATTAAAACAATCTAAACTACAGAATTAAAGATTAGATGACACATTAAAACAATGCAAAACACAGAAGTAGAGATTAAATGACACAATAAAACAATGTTAGATGTCATTTGCATGACGTTGCGTTCACCCCCAATTTGATGTTCTAAACAGTATTTTGCTCAATAATTTGTCATCTTTTCTGAACGAGAAGTTAACGTTTAAGTATAACTGACCGGTGTGTAGATTGAACCCACTACTCCGCCATCAAGGCAACGGAAGTGTAAGAGTGAACGCTCTTATTCTGTCAGTCATGTCGAATGCATACATTGGACGATTAAAACACTGAAAGTTCAATTAATAGATCAATTTTTCAATAGATCAGCCATTATTCCACTTCAGCAGTTAAAACAAGTTACACGTAATTTGCAGGATGTCACAGTCAACCCCATCATTTATAAGTTCTGTGTGAGTTTCTTAGCACTGTTATGCTCAGTAGTTTATTATTCCTTTCTTAAGGGCCGACGATCATACCGTTGCGAAAATCAACGCAAAGCGATCTACTTCAATATAGCTTGCTGCTGACGAAGATCTCGGTAAACCGAAATTGTGATACTGCATTCACTACCCCTAAGCCAAAGGACTGCTACACTAACTCTAAGTTCCCTATATCGCCCATTAATGTGTTTCTCCTGAACACGCCATCAACCGGTGTCAAACATGCCATGGCATTTCTGCTGGTGTTCTTCCCGAAATGTTCAAGGTTTTTCCCGGACACAAGCCAACATATCTTCTCAACGTGTTGCCGTTGTTGGACGTTACGTCAGATGTCTTCATACATCCCCATGTTTATTCTTGAAAAGCAAACGCTGAAACATGACAGGTGTTCTGGGCTCGTTCGATAGCGGATCCTTACAGATAAATAGTTAAACACATTAAATACGTTAGAAGGAACGCATTATGCTTACATACATCTCATCAATGAATTTTGTTTAACTGTTTCCCTCTTAAATTTATAGCCATAAAACACTAAATATGCAGTCTTTTTTTTTCTAATTATGCTAGGACAAAAAGTTAGCTGCATATACTTTACAGGACGTAGCAGTCAACTCCAGTTTTGTTTGGCTGTTTATGATTATGTGGGCAAGTTCAGCGGTTTTCCATTGCTTTCAGAACGACCGGCACTCATACTATAGTATGGAAACAAACGAAACGTAGCCTGCTGCCAAATCGCCCGCAGCAGCGTTTTGAACGGAATGGTATTAGTGCCGGTCGTTCACAAAACAATGAGAAACAACTGAACGTAAACTTGCCAAGAAATCACAAACAGTCAAAAATGATGGGGTTGATTGCGAAGATCCATAAAGTATATGCAACACATCTTTATGTTAACTGACTATACAGTGTTTATGTAATATATAGTTGGTTCACGTATCAATTTTCTGATAATATATTACACATAAAAATTATGGCTGCGGAAGTTAACGATTAATTAATCGTTAATTCTTTTTAACGATTAATCGAAAACTTTTCTCCCATCACTTATACAAATGAACTGGATGTCAAAAAATTGTCGGACATTTTAAACATAGTGCTGCAAACACAACCGAGTTGCAAAATTGTACTGAGTCACCATTGTGTAAGCTGTAGCAAGATGTACCAACAAGATGAAACAGTATGTTTATTATGCTACTGAGTCTTCTACAGGTCAGAGAAGCATTAACTGTCTACATGTCAGATGAAAAGAAGCAATACAAAGGTCCAAAACTGTCAGATTCAGATTGGGAGAAAATTTCGAAATATGTCAATGTTTTTGACTTATTCTGTCAGACCACGTTCCTGCTTGGCGGTCAAGATTTTGTTTCATGTAGCTGTGTATTGCCACTGTTATCATCGTTGACAAAGCATATGACTACACGATGATGATCCGGGCTACATAGCTAAATTTAAGGCAGTATGTATTAATGACTTCAGTGAACGTGTAGCTAATATGACAAGTATTTAAATACTACAGATTACAACAGCACTTGATCCACGCTACAAATATCTGAAATGTTTGGTTTGTCAAAAGATGCAAAAGAACGAACTTGGTCACGTATTGAACAACAAGTAGCAGTTAATGTTCATAATGAGCAGATGGAGACTGCTGCAACGAATGATACTGACATTGACAATGAAACTATATATGAACCAAATGAAGAGAGTATTAAGCTAACTGAGTTTGAAATGGATAAGAAAGTTGCTGAATCGGTTGATCCTCTACAATGGTGGAGACTTAATGAACATCGATATCCAAAATTGGCATTCCTTGCCAAGACCATTCTGTGCATACCGGCTACCTCAGTTCCACGTGAACGATTGTTCAGCTCTTCTGGTTATAATGTTTATAAGACGCGCTCGTCACTTGAAGCAATTGCTGTCAACATGCTCGTCTGTTTGCATAGTTGGTTAATAGATGACATATGAACAAGACAATCCAGTGTTATTTCGATTTTTGACAAATACGACTATAATGTGAGTTGTATGACTAAAATTGTTTTGCTTTAATCGAAATAAACGATTAATTAATCGTTAATTTTTCAAAAGTTAACTATTAAATTTAAATTAATCGGTCGCAGCCCTAATAAAAATCCATCTCTAAGGAAACTATTCTAGGAATGTATTAACCATATTAGCCGTTGCTCGTTTGTGGCCCTATTAACTTGTTTACTCAAAAATATGTCCAGTTCTGTCAGTTTCTGGTTGGGACGAGGTGATGTCTGGAGCTTTAGGAAAGTTCAAGTCCGCATGTCTGCTCGTCAAGCAGACAGGAAATCATTGGCCCACGGATTTACCATTTAAGGGGAACGTGATCGCAATGATCTAGACGTGTTTGCATGACCATCCCATTTTTTGGTCACGACCCATTGAGGAAGAATATATGCATCCTGGCATGGATTAGATCTTTCGATGCAGGGTGTGCATATATGACATCATCTCTAATGGTTGCTGGATTTTTTATCATGGAAGTCGAAGATTTTCATATATGTTTGCTTACGGCCACATCTGAAATTAAACCCTGCAGGAAAGGAGTGGACTGTCTGGGGCAGATGGATTCAGCCTCTCTCTCGCTCTCTCTCTCTCGCTCTCTCTCTCTCTCTCTCATTCTCTCTCTCTCTCTCTCTCTCTCTCTCTCTCTCTCTCTCTCCATATCATTCACACCCACACACACACATACACACACAACTATGCCTCAAAAAGGCATAATAACTACAACCCGTGGCGGTGGCGAATGTGACTAATAAGGCCAATTCGCGCTGTAAATGTTCGTCCACAGTGGATACATGTGAACACATGGTTATTTCAACCAGCATGCACCATCTTACGTCTCACACGCTCTGTGTGTGACTTATCTGCAATAATTTACTCCTTTTTCTTTATTCCATTTCTGATATTTGCTCTCCATGCATCACGTTCAGCAGCGACTAGCTCCCATTGTGCATTGTCAATGCTTGTATCAATCATGTCCCGCTTACACACACCTTTGTATTGTAGGAGAGGCCTACCCAGAGATCTCGTTTTAAAAAAAAATTCGCATATCCTTTAAATGACATCACTGTCAACATCAGCATATTTCAGCTGATTGTTGATTTCTTGTCAAGATTAACGCTCAGTAGTTTGCCATTGCTTTCCGAGCGGCCGGCTCACATATCCCGCAAGTCACCAACGCGGCGAAAACGGCTATCAATTCTCGCACGCTGCGTTACCCTGCGTGGATAAAAGGGATTAAGGTGAAAGTCGTTTAACACCTAGGCCAGGGAGCCCGGCCTGAGATCTCTTACCCATCTGTAATTCACCAAAAAAGATGTCCTTTGGCATTCTATCATCATCCATCCTCCTAATGTGTCCTATGCATCTAAGTCTACGACGACTGAGCATGGAATATACCGTCACACAACCTGATCTTTCCAATGCTTCAGTATATGCGATTTTATATTGCATCTTAATACCAAGTATTCTTCGTAGACACCGCATGTGAAAGCTGTTTAAACGTTTCTCTTGGTGTGAGTAAGTTGTCCAGACTTCACTGCCATAAAGAAGAGTACTAAGGACACAGACTTTATAGATAACGACTTATATATATATATATATATATATATATATATATATATATATATATATATATATATATATATATATATATATCTTATATATAAATTAGGATGTGCGTATCTCTGTATGTATTTATGTATCTCTGTCTGTATGTATGTCCTTTATGCGCTCGCGAACGGCCCATCCGATTGAGATGAAATTTTCTACACGCCTTCCTTTCATTCCAGAGATGCCAACTGTCGTAGTTTTTTTTTCTTCTTCCTCCTCCTCCCTCCTCCCTCCTCCCCCTCCCAAAATACGTACGTCCAGGAAATGGTCTTCTACATAGACACTTCTCTCTGAGGTCCGCGATAACATATTAACCTGGTGGGATGGCAATCAATCATCCTACTACCTCCTCCCTCCTCCTCCCTTCTCCCTCTTCCTCCCTCCGCCTCCTCCCTCCTCCCACTCTCTACTCCTCCTTCCTCCTCTCTCCTCCTCCTCCCTCTTCCTCCCTCTTCCTGCTCCCTCCGCCTCCTCCCTCCGCCTACTCTCTCCTCCTCCTCCCTCCTCCTCCCTCTCCCTCCTCCTACTCCCTTCTCCTCCTCCTCCTCCCTCCTCCCTTTACCTCCTCCTCCTCCCTCCTCCCTTCTCCTCCTCTTCCTCCTCCCTTTCCTTCCTCCTCCTCCTCCCTCTACCTCCTCCTCCCCCTACCTCTTTCCTCCTACCTCCTCCTCCTCTTCCACCTCCCTTTCCTTCCTCCCCTCCTCATTCTCCCTCCTTCCTCTCCCTCCTTCCTCCTCCTCCTCCTCTCCCCTCCTCCTCCCTCCTCCTCTTCCTCCTCCCTCTCCCTCCTCCCTCTTCCTTCCTCCTCCTCCTCCCTCTACCTCCTCCTCCTCATCCTCCCTCCTTCCTCTCCCTCCTTCCTCCTCCTCCTTCTCCCTCTGCCTCCTCCCTCCTCCTCTCCCCTCCTCCTCCTTCCTCCTCCCTCCTACTCCTCCCTCTTCCTCCTCCTCCCTCTTCCTCCCTCTCCCTCCTCCATCCTCCTCCTCCCTCTTCCTCCTCCCTCTTCCTCCTCCCTCCTCATCCTCCCTCTACCTCCTCCCTCCTCCTCCTTCCTCCACATCCCTCCTCCCTCCTCTCCCTCCTCCTCCTACCCTCTTCCTCTTCCCCTCCCCCTCCTCCCTCCTACCTCCTCCTTCTTCCATCCTCCTCCTCCCTCTACCTCCTCCTCCCTCTTCCTCTTCCTCCTCCTCCTACCTCCTCACTTCTCCTCCTCTCTCCTCCTCCCTTTTCCTTTCTCCTACTCCTCCCTCTACCTCCTCCCTCCTCCTCCGTCCTCCACATCCCTCCTCTTCCTCCTCCCTCTACCTCCTCCCTCCTCTTCATTCCTCCTCCTACTCCTCCCCCTCCTTCTCCTCCCTCCTCCTTCTCCCTCCTCCTTCTACCTCTTCCTCTCTCCACCTCCTCTCTCCTCCTCATCCTCCTCCCTCTCCCTCCTCCTGCGTTCTCATCCTCCCTCCTCCTCCTCCTTCTTCCTCCTCCCTCCTTCTCACCCCCCCTCCCTCCTCCTCTCTCCTCCTCTTCCCTCCCCTCCTCCTTCCTCTTCCTCCCTCCTCCTCCTCCTCCTGCGTTCTCATCCTCCCTCCTCCTCCTTCTTCCTCCTCCCTCCTCCTCCCTCTCCCTCCTCCTCTCTCCTCCTCTTCCCTCCCCTCCTCCTTCCTCCTCCTCCCTCTTCCTCTTCCTCCCTCCTCCTCCCTCCTTCTCCATTCTTCTCCTCCTCTCCCCTCCTCCTCCTCCTACCCTCTTCCCCTTCTCCCTCTCCCTCCTCCTCCCTCCTCCTCCTTCCTCCTTCTCCCTCTGCCTCCTTCCTCCTCCTCCTCCCTCCTCCTCCCTCCTCCTCCCTTCTCCTCTCTCCCTCCTTCTCCCTCTCCTCCTCCCTCCTCCTCCTCCCTCCTCCTCCTCCCTCCTCTTCTTCTCTCCTCCTCCCTCCTTCTCCCTCCTCCTCCTCCCTCTACCTCCTCTTCCCTCCTCCTCCTCCCCCTCCTCCTCCCTCCTCCTCCTCCCTCCTCCTCCCTCTTCCTCCCTCTTTCTCCTCCTCCCTCTTCCCTCCTCCTCCTGCTCCCTCCTCCTCCTCCCTCTTCCTCCTCCTTCTTCCCTCCCCCTCCTCCTTCCTCCTCCTCCCTCTTCCTCTTCCTCCCTCCTCCTCCCTCCTTCTCCATTCTTCTCCTCCTCCTCCTACCCTCTTCCTCTTCCCCTCCTCCCTCTCCCTCCTCCATCCTCCTCCTCCCTCTTCCTCCTCCTCCTCCCTCTTCCTCCTCCCTCTCCCTCCTCCCTCTTCCTGCTCCCTCTTCCTCCCTCCTCCTCCTTCCTCCTTCTCCCTCTGCCTCCTCCCTCCTCCTCCTCCCTCCTCCTCCCTTCTCCTCTCTCCCTCCTTCTCCCTCTCCTCCTCCCTCCTTCTCCTCCTCCTCCCTCCTCTTCTTCTCTCCTCCTCCCTCCTCCTCCCTCCTTCTCCCTCCTCCTCCTCCCTCTACCTCCTCCTCCCTCCTCCTCCCTCTACCTCCTCCTCCCTTCACATTCCTCCTCCTCCCTCTTTCTCCTCCTCCCTCTCCTCCTCCTGCTCCCTCCTCCTCCCTCATCCTCCCTCCTCCTCCTCCCTCCTCCTCCTAATCCCTCCTCCTCCCTCCTATTCCTCCCTACTCCTCCTGTCTCCGCCCTCCTCCTCCCTCCTCCACCTCCCTCTTCCTCCTCCCTCCTCCATTTACTCAAGACAGACAGACAGTCAGACATATAGTCGGGAACGGGATCTTATATGACTACTTATATGATTTAAATGAGATGCTCTCCACCATGGGCTGGACTGGGTCAGACAGACAGACAGATAGATAGATAGACAGACAGACAGACAGTCGGGAACGGGAACTTATATGACTACTTATATGAATTAAATGACATGCTCCCCATCAGGGTCTGGGCGAAGACGGGCTGGGTCAGACAGACAGACAGACAGACAGTCAGACAGACAGATAGTCGGTAACGGGAACGAGAACTTATATGACTACTTATATGAATTAAATGAGATGCTCCCCACCAGGGTCTGGGCGAAGCCGGGCAGGGTCAGCTAGTATATATATATATATATATATATATATATATATATATATATATATATATATATATATATATATATATATATATATATATATATATATATATATACTAGCTGCCCGGCCCGGCTTCGCCCAGGCTCTGGCGGGGATCTATGTATGTATGTATGTATGTATGTATGTGTGTGTGTGTGTGTGTGTGTGTGTGTGTGTGTGTGTGTGTGTGTGTGTGTGTGTGTGTGTGTGTGTGTGTGTGTGTGTGTGTGTGTGTGTGTGTGTGTGTGTGTGTGTGTGTGTGTGTGTGTGTGTGTGTATGTATGTATGTATGTATGTATGTATGTATGTATGTATGTATGTATGTATGTATGTATGTATGTATGTATGTATGTATGTATGTATGTATGTATGTATGTATGTATGTATGTATGTATGTATGTATGTATGTATGTATGTATGTATGTATGTATGTATGTATGTATGTATGTATGTATGTATGTATGTATGTATGTATGTATGTATGTATGTATGTATGTATGTATGTATGTATGTATGTATGTATGTATGTATGTATGTATGTATGTATGTATGTATGTATGTATGTATGTATGTATGTATGTATGTATGTATGTATGTATGTATGTATGTATGTATGTATGTATGTATGTATGTATGTATGTATGTATGTATGTATGTATGTATGTATGTATGTATGTATGTATGTATGTATGTATGTATGTATGTATGTATGTATGTATGTATGTATGTATGTATGTATGTATGTATGTATGTATGTATGTATGTATGTATGTATGTATGTATGTATGTATGTATGTATGTATGTATGTATGTATGTATGTATGTATGTATGTATGTATGTATGTATGTATGTATGTATGTATGTATGTATGTATGTATGTATGTATGTATGTATGTATGTATGTATGTATGTATGTATGTATGTATGTATGTATGTATGTATGTATGTATGTATGTATGTATGTATGTATGTATGTATGTATGTATGTATGTATGTATGTATGTATGTATGTATGTATGTATGTATGTATGTATGTATGTATGTATGTATGTATGTATGTATGTATGTATGTATGTATGTATGTATGTATGTATGTATGTATGTATGTATGTATGTATGTATGTATGTATGTATGTATGTATGTATGTATGTATGTATGTATGTATGTATGTATGTATGTATGTATGTATGTATGTATGTATGTATGTATGTATGTATGTATGTATGTATGTATGTATGTATGTATGTATGTATGTATGTATGTATGTATGTATGTATGTATGTATGTATGTATGTATGTATGTATGTATGTATGTATGTATGTATGTATGTATGTATGTATGTATGTATGTATGTATGTATGTATGTATGTATGTATGTATGTATCTATCTATCTATCTATCTGTCTGTCTGTCTGTCTGTCTGTCTGTCTGTCTGTCTGTCTGCTTGTCTGTCTGTCTGTCTGACCCGGCACGGCTTCGCCCAGCCCCTGGCGGGGATCTATCTATCTATCTATCTATCTATCTATCTATCTATCTATCTATCTATCTATCTATCTGTCTGTCTGTCTGTCTGTCTGACCCGGCCCGGCTTCGCTCAGCCCCTGGCGGGGATCTATCTATCTGTCTGTCTGTCTGCTTGTCTGTCTGTCTGTCTGACCCGGCCCGGCTTCGCCCAGCCACTGGTGGGGATCTATCTATCTGTCTGTCTGTCTGTCTGTCTGTCTGTCTATTGGAGGATATTGAAATATGGTACATGGCCAAAAGAAAAAGGGCAACCTGAAACTACTAAACGTAAATGCTGGGTACTTCAAAGGATAGGCTTCTTCTTTTTTTAGACAAAAAAAAAAAAAAACCTGCATTTTAACAGGCGTGCTGCGTGTAAGGTATGCATAAGGTATGCACACCCACAAAATTGAATGAAAAATGTGATGTTGACACACACGCGGCCAACTTTTTTTTTTTTAAACAAAAACAAAATCGAGAATATACCCATTTAATTGTGTACTGACCTTCTCTCTGCCAAGCGAACGGAAAAAACAAATGCTTCGATTACTTCAAAAGTTCCACTCCGAAAAAAAGTACAGAAATAAAATTCTGACGTATCTAAAATAAATACATTATTTTTAATGAACACTGGTTTTAAAAACATAAAAAGATGTGTTAGAAAATTTTCACTATTTAAATAGATGCATTACTTTTATGATAATTATTATGAAAATGCCTTAAAGATTATATCACTATATATTATAACTCATATGCCTGTAAATAACTATAGAAAAGAGTTTATAAATCTGTGAAAACAATGCAACAATCTATACATAAAATAATAGTGATGTTATTAAAAGTTATGACCCTTGAAATAACTTTTCTTATGTTAAGTCCCCTTTATAGAAATGATAAATATTAACTGCCCGGCCCGGCTTCGCTGGCGGGGATCTATCTATCTATCTATGTATCTATGTATCTATCTATCTATCTATGTATCTATCTATCTATCTATCTATCTTTCTATCTATCTATCTATCTATCTATGTGGAGCATCTCATTTAATTCATCGTCAATCAACTCATTTAATCTATAGCCAGGGGACGTAACTTAAGATATAACAATGGTACTAAAAGTTATATCCCTTTTTGTCATATATTTTTATATTTTCTTATGTTCAGTCATGTAATTACAAAATTAAATTTTAGGAAGGTAATAGCTGATAGCTGATAGATAAAACTATCACAGTTGGTTGCACAGGAATGAAAGGAAAACGTGTAGAAAATTTCATCTCAATCGGTTGGACCGTTCGCGAACGAATAAAGGACGGACATACATACATACATACATACACACATACATACATACACACAATGATATATATATATATATATATATATATATATATATATATATATATATATATATTAATTTGTCCTTTAGTGATAGTTATTACATAAACTCATTTAGGTACACATATGTGCACAGTGTCCTATTTATACATAATCTTTTCTCTACCCTAGTTCTAGTATACACAGATCTATTTCCTATTGGGTATTGTGAGGCTAGTGCACTGAGCTGAAAAACTCACTAGGGGACCTAAAATAAGAAGATATAAAAGCACTAGTGAATAGTTTAAATGCAGATTTCATCTATGATTGTTTTCATTATACCATCATGCCTTAGGTGTCTGATTCAGTCACTTAATATATCTAGTGCTGATGATGAACACTTATATTACAATGACATTTGCATGAACCGTTCAAGAATTTATTAATCTCCACTGGAAATATCCGCGCTTGACCTGTGTAGGATGTCCGTTGATGCAGACCTTTTTTTCTGAGTTTTATATTACTGGTAAAAGAGGTTCTCAGTGGTCATACCTCCTGCCTCGCACTCCGGAGTCATGAGTTCGCATTCTGAGCATATCATTCTGTTCTGGCCTTCAATTTAGTTGTTGTTTTTTTTTCTTTTCTTTTTCGTAAATACCTTTGGGGTGGGGAAGGGAGGTGGGGGGGGGGGGGATAATCCTTGTAGCTACGGAGTTCGTGATCTGTGCGACTCTTTCAGCAGGCATCTCTGTGGATGACATTTTGTCGTATTGGATAAAACCTGGTGTCATGACGTCGATTTTCTTGTCTTTAAACTTTTGAACTAACTGTTAATGACAATCGGCTCATTATGTCATGTTTTTCCAAACTATCTTGACGAAATAAGTTCCAGTAAAGGGCGATTAAATTTGATTGTATGCCCTCTACAGGTCGCTGAAACCAACCCCGGAAAGTATTAGCTGTTTGTGATTTACTAATCAATGGGAATTCAGTAGTTAATAATAGCTTTAAAACTGTCGATACCCCGTGCCATCGAAATAAATGCAAAACGGTCTGCTACCAATTCCCCCACAACTGTTTTCGAAGCTTCGACTCGGTATGACTCAGAATTATGCAACTACACATCTTACTATTCCCTAAATCACAGCGCTGGTTAATATATGGGATATGTAAAATGTAAAATACGCAACCACGCTCACGTGAAACTAAACTTCAGCAAATGTAATAGCGCCATCAAAGCTGTGTTAATACTTCACATAAATACATGTCGAATACAAATTAAGATAAACTGGCAGAATTAATAGTATCCTGGACTGTCAGAGTTTACAGATCATGTCAGAAAGTCAGCATGACCGAATGGATAAGAACGCGTGTGCTTAAACATCCGGTGTGCTGATGCCGAGGTAAGGGGTTCAACTCCTATACCGCACAGTTGGACTAACATGTTGACCTATCGAATTTTAATTGGGGACGTTAATTACAAATACCTATGAAGTCGGAATGGGTTCGCCTGATGGCGAGGGCCACTATTAATAGGAAAAGTTAATCCACAAGCAATATCCAGTCCAGCACTACTAGAATTAGTGTGTATGGACCACGCTTGTATTCAAAGTGAGCGAGCGGGTAAAAAGGTCGGTTATATGACACACTTTGAGGACCACTGATTTAAGTTATAATGTCAGGGTCGTCTTATCATTCTGTCCGGAGATACAATACCTGGGCACTTTGATGATATGAAGGCACGTTCTGGTAATCCCTCTGCAGTTATTGACAGCACGATCAACAATTTGATATTGCACTGAGATTGCTTTTTTGCGCTCGCTAGCTTTGACCTCAAGCATAGCCCATATACTTGCTACTACTTCTAGTGCGCTGGCTTGACTATTGCGTGTGGATTAGCTTACCCTACTACCAGTGTCCCTCGCTTTCAGACGAACCCACTCCGATTTCTGAGGTCTCATTTAATCTCATCTTATCATGTTCCTCTTGTACCTTGCGGTGACGAGGTGAAGTATAAACAGCGGGAAAGTACCCGCTTTCGGGCTTCATGTATCGATATTCCCATGGACTCTGCTATTCCCTCCGTACAACGTTTACGTGGTCGGCCTCTTCCTCTGCTTCCCTCTGGTCTGTACATCATTGCTTGTTGTGGTATACTGTTAATTGGTAACCTACTTGCATGCATTTGACTTGCTGCCTTCTAATAAAATCTAGTTCAGCTATAACCCCCACTTTAGTCCTGATTTCTTCATTTCTGATCTTCTTGATACATTGAGTATTCTTCTCAGGAATCTCATTTCTGTTGTTGTGATTTTTCTTTTCTCTTTTTCTGTCATTGTCCAGGTTTGGCATTGGTAACATATAGTTGGTAGGAAGACAGTGTTATAAAGTGCTTTCTTAGTAGTTATTGATACATGTGTGTTCTTTAGTATCGGTCCCATGATTGATTGATTGATTGATTGATTGATTTAGGAACCGACATCACAGCATTCAGGGCATTCCCATAAGCGCTCCGTCCCCATCCTCAGCAGCCAGCGAAGAGTTCCAACACTAATAGTATCGGTGTCATTTATCCAATGAGTTGGTTTGCCTTATTGCATCTATTTTCGATCTCGTCTTCTGATTTGCCATTTGATGATATTATACTTCCTAGGTACTTGAAACTCTCTACTTGTTTCAAGGGATGTTCGTTTAGGTGAATCGTTGTTGCTCTTTCTTCTTTAGTTATAGTCAGTACCTCTGTTTTACTTGTGCTAATTTTCATGTTATGTTCCCTACACATTTCTAGACTATTCATGGGGTCTATTTTAGACTATTCATGTGGTTTTGTAATTCAACTTCTGATTTTGCTATTAGTGCTTGGTCGTCCGAAAACAGGAGTTCTCTAATGGTTAAATTTGCAGATCGTTCTTCTTCTGTGTTCTCGTCATGCGAAGTTCTTGCGGTCTCTGTTTGGCTGGTTTCCTTACATATGTTGTCTATATATGCTATAAACAAGAGAGGGGACAGAACACAACCTTTTCGTACTCGGGATCTTATGGTGAAGGGTTGTGAGTGTCCTCCAGTTGCTCTCACTATGCATTCACTGTTGTTGTATAAGCTTCCACATAGGTTCATTAGATATGTACTCACTCCATATTGTTTAAGTATTTCCCACAGCTTGTTTCTATCTACTCTACCAAATGCCCTTTCTTGGTCTACAAAGGCTAAGTAAAGTGTTTCATTGAATTAGATTGATTTTTCTATAAGTTGTCTAAAGCAAAAATGGCATCTGTGTATTCTTTGTTTTTCCTAAATCCAAGCTGTGTTTCGCTTAGCTGGGGTTCTATAATAGTTCTCTAATAATCTTTTTTCAAGACTTTTGCAAAATATTTTCCAAGTATGACTCAACAGTGAAATGCCTCTGTATTATACTTCTTAGTTTTTCTACAAGCAGTATGAAGATCCCCTGTCGGCTTGCTAGGCCAGTCGCAGGTTTAGGACAAAAATATGACCACAGGGAGTCCATCCCCTATGGCGAGCCATATCCCCGTTAGCCCATGACCTCGCGGTCATGGTTTCCCAGTCTGCACAACGTGGAGGTGGGGTTGACTTGTGTAGTCTGCGGGTCATCGGGAGGCTACTAATTTTCACTTTTCACCCCTCCTGGGAGAGGGTAGCCGATCCTAACCCTGCTGGCTGCGGGGCCAGGCGCAGTCCACACCTTGCAGACCTGAGGTAGCATTGACAAATAAGTCACTCTACGGGAAATCTATCAAAAAGCACGTAAGAAGGAGGAAGGCGTGGTGGCTCGATGACTAGCACTCTTGCCTCTGGACCGGTGGGTCGTGTGTTGGAATCACACTCATGTGATGAATATGTAAAATGTCGCTTAGCTTTCAGGTCAACCTATTCTGAAATAAGTATCAACACTTGTTCTGTAATGTACAGGCGTTGGGCTTATATATAATCCCGCAAACGTGGTCGTGACAGACACGTCACACTCATGCCCTCCGGATTAGCAGGCAAGGTTGCAGGCTACTGAGCCACACTGGCTTTCGGAAGACATATTTAACGGTTATAAAGTTTGTTGCGGTTCCTTTACAGGACGTCGCAGTCAACCCAGGAAGTTGTGAATGTTTGTGACTGTGGGATGTGGATTTTAATTCCTAAGAATATTTCGTTACAATGTCTAGGGGGTATTATTGATTCTCTGGTCACTGGTTAGAATGCAGGGTGATCAGGGATATTTACCACAAATCCCAGGAGAAAAGAGTTCAATCCTTGAAACATTGGCATCTGTGTGTAGGTTTCCCTTCCCACTTCATCACCCTTTAAATTTTCTATAGTGCTAGAAGGATATTGATTGCTCACAACATATAAACAACCACTTGTTGGACACCACATTTGCTTGATGTACACAACACTTTTGGACAAGCAGTTCAGGTATTAACTCAAGATCTGCAGTTACATATATAGGTGTAATAAACACTATGCATTTTCAGACAGGCATGGGAATTAGTTGCATTGTTACAATATAGTACCCAGTGACCCCCCAAAAAAACAACAATGTTATTACAAACAACACAACAACCACAAATTGGGTCTACTTTCATTTTCCCTCATAATTAAGGCAAATAAAGATATTAAATAGAACCCAACATAACATGTTTCTGACACCTTTTACCATTCTCTCATTGTTAAAAATAATGAGTTGGTGTCAAAATACTATACCATCTATACCATTGGAAAAAAACTAATGACCTGTTACCTTCGGAAAAAAAATACCAACATATAAACAGCATTTTGTACTACTAATTAAATTAATTAATCGAGTCTTATCTCCTGGTGTGCAGTTATGGGTTCACCTTTGCTGTCGATTAGATCCTTTTCCCATTATCTGGGTACCGAATTAATGCACTCAGTTAGGTTCTTACTATTTAGTCACTGGTAATTGGCTGGTGCAAATCATACTTTATAATCCAAGAATAGAAATTACACACAATCACATATCCCTCCGCGGGCTAGAATATTCGAGTACTCTGTTGCAGTAGGCTCGGTGTCTTTTTGAAATTTGGGGCCTCAGGTTGGTCTAACTTTCCGGAATTTCCACTTAAGCTCTGCAGAAGGTACTTTACCATCTCACCATACTTGGTGCCAAGTAGACGTCCATTCAGCTGCTCTGCTTTTAATATCAGAATCCCAAGTAGTTCAACAAAGATTTTACACCCACCCAGTCGCGAGTCTATAACCCATGGCATTTAGGTTGACATTGGACCAGCAAAGAGTTAGTCGTTGTTATCTAGTCCAGTGTAGAACTTTATATGACTGAGAGGCATCTCATGGTAGTATCTGTGACTAGGGCCACAATTGATCTATACCTACATATATCCAAAGATGAATAAATCCAGCACAGTAACAGGGTTGCAAACAATTAGGTGATTCCTCTTGTTGCAAATGTAGAGACATTTAGCTGCTTTCATATGATCTTTTATCTGATGGTGTTCAGGGTTTGGAACTTTGAGGTAATCTGGTTTCGTAGTTATGTTTCAGATGATATTAAGTTTGTACCTTGGTTGTATTGGCTTATGTGGTTCAGTGTCTTCTCCCATTTTGAGTTGGTGTTCATAGCTAGAACTTAGGGTTGCATGGCTGGAACCTTATGTTTGACTGTTGCAGCTGTGAGATGTTATTTCGAAGACTTATCCATTGTGGATATTAACTTGGTAATCCAACCAACTGTTGAAGGTTACTCACTGTGGTTAGTTTTAGTAACTTGAAGAAGGATTGTCCCAGTTTCACTGACTTGGTTGAATGATGAGGCCATAGGTGATACTTCTAAGAAGTAACGCAAACGATACACTGTTGTCAGTACTCTGATGATCTTCATCTTTGTAGATTATTAGATCTTGAAGTTCATCCTGGATATTCCAACTAAAATAGGACTTAATCACTCACCCAGTCATTTGTCTTCTAATTTATCTGTTGCTCGCTATGGAGCTATTGAGCGAAGCAGTCCATGGGTATTTCTAGATGCAGACTATGGTTAGGACATTCACTTTCTGGCTGTTGACCCAGGATCCAGGTTTAGTGATATAGTCCCACCACATTCAACCACCACCTGCTTCTCTTCTATAGAAAAGGGATGACAAGAATACAACACGAGCATTAACCTACTGTGTTATGGTAAAAGTTTACAACACAATTACAAACACAAATACAAAACAACAAGGGGAGAAGGGGAAAGGAGTGGGTATCCACGTTCCACTGTCCCTCATTGCTGAGTAGAGCCATTCTGACTCTTCATAGTGAGTAAGGTATTTTCTCACTTATATTTTGTTCTGTTGTTACTGGGACTATTGGATGGGTGAAGTCATTCTGTCCATCCAACATGTTCATATTGTCTCTCTCATTACTTGAAGAGAATAGCCTATACAGAATCCCTGTGGTTTCTAATGCCGCGTCTTCCTTTCGGCACTATAATCATCATCATTAGGTCAAGACTATTCAACATTGGCTTCTTAAGTACTGACGTACACATGGATTCTTACATCAACATCCTCTAATCCCAAGGTGCAACATTAAAATGTATATTCCCATAGGAAAAAGTAACAATCAGAACAGAAAAAATTCTCATACCAGAAAAAAACATACATGTACATTTCTCTGATATTAAGTACACGATAATCATACATAATAATCATAATGATGATGCAGGGAGCCTAGGTTTTTGAATTTTCTTCATAAACTAAAACATCCATTGTTTTCCCCCACTGCGTACAGCACATGAGCATAGTAACCGCTGTGATATGTTTTGCCAATGACTGCTATTATTCGGAGTGTATTTATTAGAATAACTTATGCCGCACGGTCCAGTATTCTGAATATTGCAAGCAATTTATTCACATCAATCTTCGCTTCTGTTTCTACTACGGTGAGGCGATGGGGATTGAATTCTATCCGAACATGCATTTACATCCCGCGTTTACTTTAATTGTTCATGAATTTATATTCAAACATGGCATGTCCCTAACACTATTTTATGAAATGATTATATGTTCACCCTCATATGGAGTGGTTACTAATCTGTTAACAAAAGGATGGTACTAAAATTTAACACTATAGTTCCAAGTTACAGATTATGATGTGGCGAAGAATTTTATCCCCTGACTAAGAGTCAGGAATACGCGTAATCATTTGTATGTCCCCGCATGGATAAAACACCTTTCTATAGTACATAGATTATTTGCAGATTTCTAAGCATAAATAGTGAGCTATTGTTCACAGTGCATAGAAGTTTTAACATAGGAATATGAAATTGACAGACACTAGTTCTTTACTATGAAGTATGAATCAGGGGTCTGTTCCTACATTGAGAAAAGTTTCTGACATGAGAGTTGATACTCTATAGTACACATAATATTCGTAGATTATAGGCACTATTAGTTAGTTATAAGTTCATAATGCCTATAAAAGATATTAACATAAGGATTAGAAATTGTAAAACATAGGAAAAATTACAGCGTGGCAGAACATGTGCTTCATTGGTAAAAATAAAATCAGACTCTAGCTTACAAGAACTGTTGAATTATCATTCTAATTAATTCTTAATTAACACACTGGTATATGCACTTTATAAAAATACATGAATACATTTTAATAATGTAGATATAACATACCAATAGTTGCAGAGACTGATATATTTCTAAGGCAAAATACCTTCTCCCCGAAGGGAAAGGTCGACTTTATTGTGTGCTCTCTTGACTAGAAATGGCCGCTTCAGTCTTTGTTTTCCCTCTCGCCGGGATTGGCCAGGTACGGGAGAGAAAATAAGCCAAAATAAATTTAGCTGTGCCACGGTCAGTCTATCGCTGTTTTATTTTCTCCTACATTAAGTAAGTTACTTAAACAGTAATTGTAAGGGGTTGTTTATTTTTAAGGGAGTCAATAAATAGGAAAGGGTAGGGACGTTTTTATTATATTACAGTGACTTCTTGGCAAGTTTACGTTCAGTAGTTTAATATTGCTTTGTAGATGAATATAACTAAAACCACTGTATGAAAACCAATGCCGGGCGGTCTGCTACTAAATCGCCCGCAGCTGTGTTTCGAACGAGGTATGCGGGATTATGAATTCCGTCAGTAACCCCCTTCTCACAGAGCAGGTAACGTTAAGATAATATAATTATATTGCGCCGAAGTGTACAATTATAGTCAACAAAATTAATTAAGTGTCATCTTTTCTTCTGTAGTCATGTCAATGTTGGACAACGTGGAATGCATAAGAAACGCAGTTGAAAAATAAAAATAAGGATAGAGATGCATGAGAAACTAAGAACACGTGTAGGGATAACACCGATTACGGACATTATAGACCACCAACTGACAATATACCACAACAAGCAATGATGTACAGAACAGAGGGAAGCAGAGGAAGAAGCCTACCACGTAAACGATGGACGCAGGGAATAACAGAGTCGGAATATCGATACATGAAGCCCACAAGCGGGCACTCTCCCGCTGTTTATACTCAACCTCGACACCGAAAGGTACAAGAGGAACGCGATGAGATGAGATGAGATGAGATGAGATGAGATGAGATGAGAAAGAATTTATTAGTGTGGACATTTATCTAGAATGGAACAAGATCAGCCACCGGCTAAAGCCTTCTATGGGAGGACAATGGGAGACAATGCGAGACAATGAGAGAGGAAGACATAGGAAGAGATGTTTAGTTGGCGTGAAAGAGTGATTGAAGAAATTAAATATGATATTAATACAAGAAACTGGACAAGGAAAAGAAAAACCATATCCACCTCCGCTCTGTGACGAATCACAGACACGAGCATTAGGGCGAAAAACAGTCATTCAGAGAATACCTTTAACTTCAGCTTGAAGTTGTTAACTGTTGGCAACCTAACACTATATATCGTTATAAAGTGAAGACTTAACACTATATATGTGAGGGTTTAACATTATGTTTCGCTATGTATGTGAAGATATAACACAATATATCACAGCGACAATTCCTAATATGGTATGATTTTATCTGTCAAAGTTTAAAAACATCCATCCATCATGTGCCATGCCGGTAAGCGTGAGCGGTCATGTTCTGCCATCTCACTCGATCACCAGAGTCGCGGATCATCTCCGTATTCCTGTCTCGTCCATGCCATGCGGCCAAGCCATCCAGGTATTAACTTCTCGGTCTTCCCCTTGGTCTCTTCCCTTCGATCTTGCAAGTTGTCACCAAGTTCTCCAAGTCATTTCTTCTCATAACATGACCAAAAAATTTTGACTGTCTACGTCTAATGACTCTAATCAGTTTACGATATTCATTTTTTTCTTGAAGGATTTGCTCACTGGTTTTTCTGTCCGCCCATGGTACTCTTTGCATTTTCCTCAGAAACCACATTTCCACAGCCATCAGCTGTTTTTCGGCTTGTCTGCTTATTGTCCACGCTTCACATCCATACAAAAGCACAGGTTCTATGTAGCATCTCAACACTCTTTTTCTCGTTTCAACTGACATCTTTTTTTTTTTTTTTGGTCAGTATGTTTTTCATCTTGCTAAAGGCTACTTTTGCCATGGCGATTCTTGTCTAATCTCTTCAAGGCATCTCCCATCAGATGGTATGACTGTGCCGAGATAACAGTATCGATTCACTTGTTTAAGAATGTGCCCATCTACTCGTATATCACATTGCGTTATTTCCTTCTTCCCAGTGACGACCATAATCTGTGTCTTCTTAATATTCAGTTCTAACCCTAGTTGTTCACTGTGTGCAACAACCGCATCTACTAAATTGTGCAGGTCCTGTTCATTGTTTGCATATCTAATGTTATTGATGTATCTTCCGCCAATGTTGATTCCTTCGATATCTTCTATATTTCTGAACATATTTTCACTGTACAGGGAAAAAAAGATCTGGAGACATTACACATCCCTGTCTCACACCTCTTTTAATAGGCTGATATTGACCTACATCGTTATCAATTCTGATGGCAGCTTGCTGTTTCCAATATATGTTTTTTACAAGTCTAAGGTCTTTTCCATCAATTTGTAGATCTCCAAGCATCCTTATCATGTCGACATGTCTCACTTTATCGAAAGCCTTTGTGTAGTCAATAAAGCAAAGATATAGATCTTTGTTTTCTTCTATAGAACACTCAATTACTGTTCTCAGTTTATACATAGCATTTACTGTGCCCTTGCCTTCTACAAACCCACATTGTTCTTCTCCTATTTCTGGTTGTATTTTCTTCCTAACTCTTTGCATGATAATTCTCAGCAGAATCTTCGTGATGTGGCTCATTATACTTATTGTTCTATGTTGATCGCATTCCATGGTTCCTGATTTCTTCGGGATTGCAATAAATATAGAATTACATAATTCAGGAGGTATATCTCCAGTATCGTATATTGCGTTCAGCAGTCTGGTGACTTGGTCTATTCCATATTCTTCTAAGGCATTGATCATTTCTACTGTGATGTTATCTTTACCCGGGGTCTTGCCAGTTTTCATATGGTTAAGAGCATTCTGAACTCCTATCTTCAAACTTGATGGCCCTTCATTATTATTCCGATGATCATATTGTTCTTCTCTTGTATCATCATAATGTCTGTCACATAATGTGACCACGCATGTAAAATCTGATCTTTTTCTATTATGATTGTGCCATCTTTGGTTTTTGGACAACTCGTTGATGTGTGTGTTCTTTTGTTAGTGATGTCATTAATTCTTGTGTGCATTAATTTGGTATTCCGGGTGTTGTGTTGGTGTTCAATTTCCTTGCAATTTTCCTCAAGCCATGTCTCTTTTGCCTCTTTGCATAGCTTCCTAATTTTCCTATGAATCTCTTCATATTTTTCCTTGTTATTATTTTTGTTTCTTCTTACTTCCATGAGTTTTAAGATGTCTTCCGTTATCTATTTCTTGCGTCCTATTATCTTTATTTTTGGGATGGTTGTTTCTGCAGCTTGGTTGACTGATTTCTTTAATATTTCCCATTGGTTACTGACGTCTTGAAATAATATTTCCATATCGGACAATGCATTGAATCTGTTCTTTACCTCTACGTTGAATTTATCTTTTATTTTCTCACTCTTCAGTGCTTGTAGATCAAATTTTGTGTTTCTTGGTGAATATTTGACTTTCTTTAATTTTATATGTAAATTTCTTAAGATTAATCTATGGTCGCTGTAGCAGTCTACGCTTGGTATAGTTTTTGCTGCGACTTTTAAGGTATTTCGAAATCTTCTGTTGATGAGGATGTAATCAATCTGATTTCTAATTTTATGATCAGGACTCCTCCATGTCCATAATCCACTTGGGTGCTGTTGAAACCAGGTGTTTCCAATAATGAAATCTTCCTCTATTGCCCACTGTACTAGTCTGCAACCTATTTCATTCTGTTCCCCTAGTACATACTTGCCTACTATGCATCCGTCCTGTTGATTTCCAACTTTGGCATTCAAGTCACCCATTATGATAGTTACTTCAGAATTCTTGCATTTCTTGAAGGCTTTCTCTAAATCACTATAAAATGTATCGATGCTGTCATCACTACTGTGAGCTGTCGGTGCATAAACTTGTATGACGTTGGCATCAAAAGATCTTCCACTCAACATCACAGTAACACTCTGTCTGATACAGTCCAATATCCTTTGACTGATTTTGCTCTCTCTGTATCCATTATAATTGCTACTCCTCGCTGTTGTTTCTCTTCACCAGAATAGATTATTCTATATTCCTCAGATGTCATAATGCCCATTCCTGTCCATCTGGACTCACATACACCTAACAGGTTAATATTTAATCTTCTCATTTCATTCTTAATGTTATCAAATTTTCCATCCCCACTTATAGTTCTTACATTTCAAGCTCCTACTTTAAATGTTGATATTCTTTTGCATACATGTCACAAAAATAAAATACCGCTTTTAACCAGTTGATTACTATAGAGATTTTCTGATTAACCGGCCTATCTGCAAAGCCAAAACTATTTTAACTAACAGAAAAAACAAATTGGATGTCAAACTCCCCAGGACGGTCAAAGGTTGCAGCTGCACGTGTTTACATGGGGTCGACAAAATGGGAACATTTGGAAGTGAGTGAGATGAATCTATACACCACTTTGACAGTTCATAAATAGGTCGGATTTAAGCGGAAGTACTCAGCTCGGGAGAAAACAGTCCGTCTGTCATTTAGAGTTTCCGGACATCAAGCGAAATGACGGCTGTGGTTTTCACCACTCGACAGAAGATTGGCGGTTTGTTGTGGAAACCCGTTGTTGGGAGCATACAGGAACTCGCTAGCTTGTTGTGGGAGTCAAAACAAGTGATGACAACTCTGACATTGATTGAGCCAGGGAGGATAGATTCTTGACAATGGATGATATGCCCAAATAACACCTGTGTGGACATAAAGAATACCGTCACGTGACCAATTTTAGGCTGTTTGAAAAACCTGATTTGGGGACAATGAGTGTTGACCAAAACCTTGGATTAGGATGGACGTGTTTGTGGGAGAGCTCTACAGTGTTAGATTAATTTAAAATTAACTAGCCTGTGTCGTTATGGCAAAGTTTAGCAGCCATCCCGGAATGAGGCGGTTTTGCATAAGGTAGTCAATATAGTCTATTTAGTCCTAATTAATATAAACAGTAGTCTTGTTAAAACTAGAGTGTGATGATTAGCACTGTTAGTTGAAAACTAGTTAGAGTAGTGAAGTGATAATTGGCTCTGCTAGGATGAATAGGATAGCGGGGTGATAATTGGAGAGATTTAAGATGGGGAAAGTGTCCAATGGGGGGATCTTTCAATGGTGTGCCCACTGAAGTTGTGCACTCTGTTTATGGGTCTTTCCTTGTCATCGCCTGATTCGGACGTAGGTGAGGAGCTACTATGCTCTATGACAGAGTTTAGTTAGCTGTAAAATAACTGAGCAAGGCAATAGGCTTACACTCAGCCGGTAGGATCACTGACTAGTACTATCACAAGATGTGTTGTTTCTCTCACAGGTTCCATACCAGTTACGAGGAAGTTCAACACTGGGTTTGATGAAGTGCAACTTCAATTAGACATAACACCAGTTGGACACTCAAATGTTTCTTACTAAAAAGGTATAACGTCCGAGAAGAAAGATGGTATTATGTTTACGCTGGACTCATAATCAGGAGGGTTCACCATAACATGACTCAGAAGAGCCAACCAATATAACGATTCCTGCGTGTTAAGGTTCACCTAAGATGGGTGATGATTGTTGATGCAACACAGCATAAGAACATTAGTACCTAAACAAGAACATTAAAATATAATAGTCACATGGTGTGATATATTCTAGTGAAATAGTTCAAAAGACATGATACCTGAACCTAGATAGACACTAGTTAGGTTCAAGTATATTAACAATAACAGTGATACCTAAATACTCACTACAAAGGATTTGTGCATTCTTTAAGAACGATAGGAAATTATGTGCATTGGGCAACCGGTCCATGATCAGCTGTAATTTACAAACAATATCTATTTCGGATGATCAGGAAGATGGATTACCAGGTAGCTACAGATGACAGTCGGTGTCCGGCAGGAGAGATACAGTACCGGGTGAGGTGGACTTGTTCTGACTTAACGTGCTGTGGTGTGTCCTTGCAAGGATGAACTGACTATGCTATTATCTGAGAGTCCGATCCTACACACATTATAGAACACATCACACATTTTCTTCGCATACACGTCTCGTATACGTTACACTTTTCTTTTAATAAATTAATCTGTATTAATTTTTAGAAGCAAGAGTTGTTGAATATGTTGCGTTGGGGAAGTATGAGAGGGGGCATAGTACGACAGTGAGAGAGTGATAGGAAAAGGTGTCAATGGGCTGATGGAGTGTGTTGGACGGAAGCTGGTGAATTCTCCAGGATATTGATAAGGGAAAAAAAATTATAATGTGGGTGTTGACTCCCTCCACTCCAGGGACGACACTTTAAAGGAAGACACGACAATACAGTCGCCTGATGATGGTCTGGAGTCACCTGATGCACATGACTACCCCTACCGGGCGAGGCTGCTCCTATGGAGCATCCATTTACGCCGTTTCTCTGATTATCGATAAGACTGCAGTACATGATATTCTTGGCATCTGTAAAGAAGGTAGTTTGTCATTGCTTTCCTTCCTAGCAGTGGCCATACAGGTAATGACCGTAGCCTTTTGTCTCCCAAAAAAGGAGATCCTCTGCCTACCGTCGTGAAGCTGGAGACCATAACCTACACTTATCTGTCGGCTGCTCTTCAACTTCATCCACCACCTGCATCCATGGCTTCACGTAACCCTGATCGGGGGGGGGGGGGCCTAAACGGGTACTCCACCTTGCCCAGGGGTGTCCCGTAAGCTAGCGGAGGGAAGGAGGCACCTTACCTCTCCTTTGATAGGGGATACCCCTATCACGCCATCCCACACGGTTTGAAACCCATTTTCCATGTCACGTGACGTAATAAATATTGGCTATATGGCTCAAGCTCATATTTACGGCGCTAGGTGTGTAATGCAATGATTAACATGCCAATAGCTTAACGGTGATGCTATTAAAACACGAACATTTCTAAGGTGATGTCATTAGCACACAATTGCATTTTGGAATCATGTGAGTGAGTCATGGCCTGTTGTGTAATTAGTGTTCCAACTACACAGAGTTTGTCGATGTCACCGGCTTATGAATGATTATACTAATAGGGCTTGATTGGCATGCATTGATTTGAAAAGAAGGTAGTAATGAAGACTCAGAGGTCGTTGCTATCACACGAGGTCGTCTAGAAAATAAAAGTACTTGCACAGTGTGGTCATCTGGTCGTCGATTGCACGCGCGCACGCATACCTAATCACACACATATTCAAATACCATGCATCTCTATAATCACCTTTCACTGACTCTCAAATCGGTACAGTCAAGTTGTGTGTGTACATCCTATCACACAATCACACATGTATATATGCACACGTACACATATACACACGGCCACACTTATACATCATAATCAAGAAGCATATCATTTGCAGATAGTCGCTCTCATCAGGGCGCGCCGAAGAGACTCTCTATCTCTGGTCATATCCCGGGCTTCATGCACCGTCAGGCCTAGGGTGTCTGCAATGAATTGTGTCCATCTTCGCGCTGGCCGACCGCTATGTGTGTGTGTATGTGCGTGCGTGCGTGCGTGCGTGCGTGCGTGCCTGTGTGTGTGTGTGTGTATAATACTCCAACACAAAAAATATGTACTTTACGAAAACTCACAAAAATTAATGTTCGAAAGGGAAATTATATCATGGGTTGTTATAGAAAAGCGCATTGAAGCGCGAGACATATAACACGCAGGTTTAAATTTAGAGACGTTGCTTCTACTAGAGATTTTGTGCTGTGTTAGCTTAACGGTTATTGCACCCTGCAAAAAATTGGATTCCGATTTGAATTCTAATGACAGTATTCCACTTTCCCGTTAGTACATTTCTATATACACAATACCGACAATTCACTTCACATTCAACTTCGGCGTCATTCGCTAAATGTCTCCCGCCAAGGTGGGTGTCCTGTTTATGTTGACAAATGTTTGTCCCGTAAAGCGGCGCATAGCTAGGTAGAAAACGTTACGAGAGTGAGTCAATAAGTAAATCACACAGTTCTGTGGGATAGCAGGTCAATGAAAACAAAGCACGCAGTTCTATGCAGCCGGTTTGGGAGGACTAATAAAACGATGGGATAAGTGCATCAATGTTGGTGGAAATTATGTTGAGAAATAAAGGGCCACTGTATGTATAAAAATAAACTGATTTCTAGTTGTTATCATCTTTAGTTACTTTTCTACAGCCTTTTGTGACTTACTTATTAACTGACCCTCGTATAATACTAGTTAGATGCACACACGCGGTTTATGGTATGTAGGATTCTGATATCCACACATGAGGATCACCGTCCGCCTTGTGCGGAGAAACTCTTTGTGTGTCTGAGGGAGGGGACGAAGCAAGTATGGATATATTCGAGTGCAATCACAATCATTCTTGACCGAAAGAAAAGATTACTTAATTAGACTTAATATACAACAAAAGAATTAATTCATGTGTATATCTTTTACGTGCCGGCGTCTGTAACTTAGAGGTTCATTCATTCATTCAATCGTTCATTCATTCATCCATTCATTCATTCATTCATTCATTCATTCATTCATTCATTCATGCAGTAGCAGTAGCATGTTCTTTGCAGAACCA
>OY992876.1:202760478-202787978 GCA_963921405.1 Cepaea hortensis
CATGCTACGTGGCCAAGCATCTAGGTATTTACTCCTCGGTCTTCCCTTTGGTCTCTTCACTTCGATCTTGCCAGTTGTCACCAAGTTCTCCAAGTCATTTCTTCTCATAACATGCCCAAAACAGTTTGACTATTTACGTCTAATTTCTCTAATCAGTTTACGATGTTCATTTGTTTCCTGTCGTACTTGGTCACGTGTTTTTCTGTTTGTCCATGGAATTCGTTGCATTCTGCTCAGAAACCACATTTCTAAAGCCATAAGATGTTTTTTTCATCTTGACTGCTCATTGTCCAAGTTTCACATCGATACAAAAGTATAGGTTCTATGTAGCACTTCAACACGCTTTTTCTTGTTACAATTGATATCTTTTTATTGGTCAGTAGGTTTTTCATATCGCTAAAGGCTACTTTCGCTATGCCGATTCTTGTTCTAATTTCTTCAAGGCATCTCCCATCAGATGTTTTGACTGTTCCGAGATATTTGTATCGATTCACTTGTTGAAGAATATTCCCATTTACTTGTATATTACATTGTGGTGCTTCTTTCTACCTAGTGACGACCACGACCTGTGTCTTTTTACAATTTAGTTCTATCCCCAGCTGCTCACTGTGGACAACAACCGCGTCCACTAATTGTTGCAGATCCTGCTCATTGTCTGCAATCAATACTGTATCATCTGCATATCTAATGTTATTGATGGTTTGTCCTCCAATGCTGCTTCCATTTATATCTTCTACATTTCTGAAGATATTTTCACTGTATAGGAAAAAAAAATATCTGGACACATTACACATCCCTGTCTCACACCTCTCTTCATAGGCTGATATTGTCCTACTTCATTATCAATCCTTATGGCATCTTGTTGTTTCCAATATATGTTTTTAATAAGTCTCATGTCTTTCTCATCAATTTGCAGGTCCGCAAGCATATCTACCATGTTGACATGTCTTACTCTATCGAAAGCCTTTGTGTAGTCAATATAGCAAAGATGCATATCTTTGTTTACTTCTGTAACCCGTTCAATAACTGATATAAGCATATTCACTGTATTTACTGTACCGTTTCCTTCTACAAACCCACATTGTTCCCCCCCTATTTCAGGTTGTATTTTCTTTCTCACTCGTTGCATGATAACTCGTAGCAAAATCTTCGTGATATGACAAATAATACTAATTGTTCTATGTTGATCACATTCCAAGGCTCCTGATTTCTTTGCGATTGCAATAAATACAGAATTACATAATTCAGAAGGTATCATATAATGTGTTCAGCAGTCTGGTGACTTGAACTATTCCATATTCGTCTAAAGCAGGGGTCACCAAACTACGGCCCGCGGGCCGAATCCGGCCCGCGACGTCATTTCATCCGGCCCGCCGTCGGTACTCGAACTTTGCTTGATATAACGTATGAAACACAAGACGTTGTGATACAATTTAAATATAAATATTATGTTGAGAATAATAGGATATCTTCACACGTGCGGAGACCTCCTGGCTGCACTAGGCTGTTTATTTAGGCGGCCCTATTTATATATTTTGCAAACCTTATTATGAGATATATTTTATTACCAAATGAAGCCGCCTGTCGCGGCTCTACAAGAGTATGGAGTAGCATATCCCAAGATACCCTGGTAAAAAATGCATAGAATGCTGGGATGTTGTGTTGGCGTGCCTATAAGAGCCCAGTCACGCCATGTTCCCGCCTCTTTGGCCTTGAGAACAACTGAGGCCGAAGTGATGCTGATGTCTAACTTTCAGCAGAGGGTTTGAACTCATCCCTCTGAGCCACTACCAAGGACATGGGCGAACATGCCCCAGGCATGACCGAGCGTGGCCACTGTTTTTCCAGACCGCAGTTGAGAAGGCACACAGGCCCCGTGAAGTTCCAAAAGATCCAAGAGGATCTTGATTGTGGATTGACAATTATCTGCTGTGGGGTGAGTTTTGAATGAACCTTCATAGTTTAAATATATGAATATAATAGATATGTCTGTGTCTGAGAACAATAATGGAGGGGTATATGCCCGGGAAGAGAGGAAGAGGAAGGCCAAAGAGAAGATGGATGCAGGATGTGGCGGATGGTCTCCAGATGGATGTATCTGCAGCGGGACATCTCACTTATGATCGAGAGGTCTTCCGGAAAGTTGTCATGGGAGCGAGGTTCTGCAAAGGACATGCTACTGAATGAATGACCTTTGTTCCATCTTGTTGTCTGTTAATTGCTGGTGTTGTGTATCAGACTACAATTACAGTGTTGGATGATTATCCATGCTTTGATGAGGATCACTGGTACAGTGTTGGATGACTACCCATGCTGTGATGGAAGATCACTGGTACTGTGAAGGATGATAATGTGTATGTTTATTCATGGGGATGCCTATTTTGTCATTGCTTCTAATCATGAATTTTATTTATTAGGACATTGACATTATTAATCAGATGTTGCATCTTTTCAATTCTAATTCCCTGTACACGGACCTGAATTTCTTATGATATCTCTAAATCGTTTTTTTTTTCTTGTTAACCGTAGAAGTAGAATGCGATTCTCATTGCCTTCTTATTCCTCTCTTCTTCTACGGCCAATGAGCAGTCGGCGTTGTGCTATTTTCTCAATTATCTCTGTAGGTTACACAAAGGTACCTATAAACTGTATTTGTACCTTTGATGAGCCACAGCGTCACCAGTGACCCCTAGTTCTCTACTTTTCTTGTGTTTCAATAGGATTTTAATTATGTTTCTAATTTAATGTCTTTTTTTCATTTTCAGATCCCGTGTACTTCAGCCTTAATTATTGCTACTAGGAAAAGAAAAGTAGACGCCGAGTGTCGATTTTTCAATGAAGATTGAGGAGTAAAGTACTTCTTTGTGGAAACAAAGGACCAGAAAACCAGTTGCGTAATATGCAGCGAAAGTGTTGCCGTTTTGAAAGAGTACAATCTTCGGCGTTACTACGAAACAAAATATCTATCAACATATTAAACATTTTCTGGAAAGTTACGCTCTGGGAAATATGAGACCATTAAACGTGGTTTTGAAACAAAGAAATCTGTTCACGAGAAAATTTGCTGAAAATGAATCTGTCACTCGTACAAGTTACACAACAGTGCATAAGATGGCAGAACGAGGAAAACCGTTTACTGATGACTACTTCATCAAAGAGTGTATGATCGAAGTAGCAAATGACTTGTGTCCTGAGAAAGCCGATTTGTTTGGAACTATCAGCCTTTAGGCAAGTTCAGTTGTTCGAAGAACAGAAGAACTTGGAGAGAACATAGTGATACAGATACGCGAGAAAACTAGGAACTTGTGGTATTCTCTGGCGCTGGATGAGATACTGATCTCTCGAGTACGTCGCAACTTCTCGTGTTCATTCGTGGTGACAATTTGGACTTTCATACAACGGAAGAGTTGGCGTCCGTTTGCAGCATGCATGGAACAACGAATGGGAAAGTCATTTTCGTGGAAGTGCAAACAATTTTGCAAGACTATAACCTTCTGTGGAATCAGCTTTGAGGTGTTACATTTGATGGAGGAAAAAACATGGCTGGAGTGAGGAAGGGTCTGGTGGGGCAGATCAGGACTCAGTTGGAAGATTTCGTCTGTGATCTCTACAGAACCATCAAAGGATTTCGGAGAAAGCAGTCATTGTTGGAATCACAACTGAAAGGAGAAAATATTTCTCATTTTCACTGTTTCAAAGAGTTTGGAGAGATTTTCAGAACTTGACATAATTGAGAGTGGCATTCTTCTGTTCCAGAATCCGTTTGATCGTAACCTTGATGATGTGCCAGTTGAACTACAGTTGGAGCTAATTGATTTGCAAGCAAATGACTTGTTGAAAGAGAAGCACAGAGAAGGAAGTACCGCTGCTTACATGATGTTGAGTTTCCGAAACTTAAGAAATTTGCCGCAGGTATGGCATCAGTGTTTGGAACAACTTATGTCTGCGAGCAAACATTTTCAAAAATGAAGTCTGTGAAGTCACCACATCGAGTGAGATTGACTGATGAACATTTTAAAGCAATTCTCTTGATTGAATGCAGCAATTCCAAACCAAACATTGATGGTATTTTGAAAGCCACATGTCAGTTTCACAATCTCACTGACCTCTTTTGCTGCTTAGTTTGTGAGTTTTGGATATGTGCACACTAGGTCTGATGTAACTATCTTTTTGCTAACGTCGCCTTCTTTGATAACTTTGTTTAGTAAATAAATGTCTTGGTTGTCTTTGTTGTTGTTGTTGTTGTTGTTTTTTTTTTTTTTTTTTTTTTTTTTTGTGTTTGCATTGCACGCCCTTTCCATGATTAACTTAGGTTTTCGTCTTTTTTCCCAGAGCTTTCGTTCTAGCTTGCAATTATTGTTAAAGTTAGTTGCATATCCTTTACAGGAAGTTTGCAGTCAACACCCGCTTTGTTTGCTGTTGTTGATGTCTTGGCAAGTTTACAGTCAGTAGTTTACCACTGATTTCTGAACGACCGGCACCCATAACATAGAGCAAAAACCAGCGCAACGTTGTCTGCTGCTAAATCGCGCGCAGCTTTTTTTCGAACTCGGGTATACGGGATTACGAACCGCGTCCGTAAGAATTTCGCCACGGAGACAGCGCAAGTATTGTACAGAATGACTATTCGGCTCGCGCTCGTTATTTTGTCAGTTATCCGGCCCGCCGTGAAAAAAGGTTTGTGACCCCTGGTCTAAAGCGTTAAGCATTTCTGTTGTTATGTTATCTGAACCGAGGGTCTTGCCAGCTTTCATATGTTTAAGAACATTTCGAACCGCATTCTTCACAAATGGCGGTCCTTCATTATTAAATCGAATATCAATCTGTTCATCTCTGTTATCATTATACAGGTTTTTCACATAATCTGACCATTCACGTAGAACCTGATCTTTTTCTAAAATGATTTTGCAATATTTAGTTTTTATACAGCCTGCTGATGTTCTTGTTCTTTTATTAGTGAGTTCCTGAATTCTTTTGTGCACTAATTTGGTATATTGTTTTTCAATTTCAATGCAATTTTTCTCATGCCACGCTTCAAAATAATATTCTGACTTGTCTGTGAATTTCTTTATGTTTGGCAGGATTATTTTTGTTGAGTCTTCTTGTCTCCATTAGTTGTAAAATTTATTCCGTCATCTATTTCTTACGACCCACGGTCTTTAATTTTGGAATAGTTGTTTCTGCTGCCAAACTGATTTAATTATTTTCCCATTGATCATCCACACGCTGAAATAGGAGCTCTAGATCAGACAATACATCAAATCTGTTCTGTACTTCTATGCTGAATGTGTTTTGTATTTCCACGTCTTTTCTCATTGTTCACAAATCATATTTAGTGATTCCTGTTATATAATTGACTTTCTTTAACACTTTACCCTCAATGTACCTGTAAGTAATCTGTGTCCACTATAACAATCAGCATTGGGAACTATGTTTGCAAGTGTTAACGCATTTCCAAACCTTCTGCTAATCTATATATATATCTTCTTCTTCTTCTTCAGCGTTCCGAGCCATTGAGGTTCTTTGCTGCAAATACAATCCGTCTCCATTCGTCTCTCTGGTGGACCTTCTCTTGCCAGTCGTTGATTCCAAGTGCTTGTAGGTCTGTACATGTATTATCTCTCCACCGCCTTCTTGGTCTACCTCGGGGTCTACGAGGTATACCAATATATATATATACTAGCTGACCCGGCCCGGCTTCGCCCAGGCCATGGAGGGAATCTATCTATCTATCAGTCTGCTTGTTTGTCTGTCTGGCTGACCCGGCCCGGCTTCACCCAGTCCCTGGTGGGGAGCATCTCATTTAATTCATATACGTAGTCATATAAGCTCTCCCGTTCCCGACTGTCTGTCTATCTGTCTGTCCCGGCCCGGCTTCACCCAGTCCCTGGTGGGGAGCATCTCATTTAATTCATATACGTAGTCATATAAGCTCTCCCGTTCCCGACTGTCTGTTTATCTGTCTGTCTGTCTGACCCGGCTTCACCCAGTCCCTGGTGGGGAGCATGTAATTTAATTCATTCATATAAGTAGTCAAATAAGCTTCCGTTCCCGACTATCTGTCTATCTATCTGACCCGGCGTGGTTTCGCTCCTGGCGCACAGTAACTTAAAAGAATGTCCTTCCACACACCATTCATTATTTTTAATGAAAACTGTTTTTAATCACCGACATGACAGTTGATAAGTTTAGTAAGCAGAAAAAGATGGGTTAAAATGTTATGCATAATGCATTATTTTTATGCAAACTTTAAAAATACCTTAAAGATTATATCATTATTTAATATAACTCATATGCCTAAAAATAACTATAGACAAAGAGTTTAATAATAGTGCAGGTAAGTCCAACAATATGACTATAAAGTATATAGAAATGTTATTAAAAGTTATGCCCCTTGAAATAACTTTTCTAGAGTGAAGTCCCCCTGCTATATAGACATTATATAATGAAAATGGAAAAGTAAATGTTATTAAATAAGTAGAAGATTTTACATTAAGAAATTATTATAGTCGGTTGCACAGGAATGAAAGGAAGACGTGTAGAAAATTTCATCTCAATCGGATGTACCGTTATCGAACGCATCCAAGACCCACAAACAAACATACACTCTGTTTTATATATATATATATATAATGTTTTGCGTATCCTTTACAGGACATCGCTGTCGACATCAGCGTCTTTCAGCTGATTGTTGATTTCATGGGAAGATTACGCTCAGTAGTTTGTCATTGCTCTCTTAGTGGCCGGCTCACATACCCCGTATATACCGGCGCGATTCGAACCACAGCTGATTCTCACCGTCGTCACGTTACTTACGAGAGTATACGAGATTATGGAGAAAAGTTGCTAACTTCTAGGGCCAGGAAGCCGGTATATATATATATATATATATATATATATATATATATATATATATATATATATATATATAGGCTATTAGGAGAGTACAAGTCTTACCTAAGTGTGAGGAAATGCAATCTTGGTTGGCAACTGGTCTAGGATCAAAGTTATGACAGACGAACAGTTGGAGCATTGCTTTGCTAATATGGTAGCCTCTGAAGCTTGTCTTGTTCCAGACGTGTTAGTTTTGCCTTTACTCTATAGTAAACTAGGCACGCTCAGAGCGAAACCATGCTGTATTGACAACACAAGGTCTCAAAATTTAGCCCCTGCTTTGTGCTACAGGTAGGAATAACGCTATTTTATAAACTATTGTCTGTCAAGACGGTAAGATTTCAGTGTATAAAATAGATCCATACTGACATAGTAGTTTGGCGAGACATTTGGCCGGTGTTATCCACAGTATTGGAAGGATTATTGATTATGGACAGTCCGGCTATGGGGCAGACCCAGCTTCAATAACATGTGTAGCAGTCAATGATCAGTATACTATTTGAATTGTCTTGGGAGATAAGACGTAAAGTAAGGTCACCCTGTCTTACGTGTCGCAGCATTGAATGTGTGAATACGTTATACTTCACACCTATATGGTAACATTTTCTAAGCAACTACCTGTATATTAAATAACCGTTTCAGCTTCGCTTTATTAGCCAGGATGGATATATAATATGAGGGTCGTTTAGAAATCAATGCACCACATTATTGTTTTTAAGCGAATAATAGAGTTGGAACAATGACGTTTTGGAATATTCATATTTGGAATACCTCTAATATTTATTTAAAATTGCAATACATTTGGACAATTAGAACGACTACAGTTATCTGCTAAATCAGCGAACTGTAATATTAGGCGAGAGTCAGCTGGTGAAGTTAGAGCGCATACAGAACGAAGCTATGCGGGTCATTCTGGGATGCACTAAAGACACCCCAGTAGTGTGTATGCGTTACATCCTTGGTCTGCCGACTGTTGCTGGTAGGCTCAAGGTGATGCAGGCGAAGGCATACCTCAGAGTAGCTGCAGACACAGATCACCCACTGCATGAGGCGCTGGACGTAGTTAAGGGTCAGCGACTGATAAGAGGGAAATCATGGATGGCTCAGGCGGAGGATACGATCAGACAGGTGTGCCCCTTGGAGAACATTAGGCGTGGAGAGGAGTGGGTCAGAGTGCCAGCGGAGCAGTCAGACTTGTGCAGAGTTATAATCACATTAAGCCGGGAGTGCAGGGAGTGGCCAGCAGGGGCCACGGAAGTGGAAATCCAGAAACTAATTCAGGACAATGCTCACTCGAGTGATGTGATTATCTACACAGATGGTTCGGTGTCAAGAGGTGAGAGAAGTGGCTGGGGGTTCATAGTCAAAGCTAATGGTCGATGTTTGGGGCAGGAGAGCCTGGCATATGATACCACAACATCCAGCTTAAGAATGGAAGTGGAGGCAGTCACTGTGGCTGCCGCTGTATGGAGAATACGACACACACACACATCGTGATTGTAACTGACTCAGAAAGCATGCTGACGAGGGTGAGGACGGGCAGACTTCGTGCGGAGTGGCTAGCTTTGCTTCGGAGATCACGGGTGACAAGCATCGCTTGGATCTTTTCTCCGGGGCATGCCGGTGTGCTGGGAAATGAACAGGCGGACAGATTGGCTGGCTCTGCAGAACTTGGTGGAGTATTGATACATGACAAGACAGACGTGGTTGCGGCCTTGTGGGAGCACGTGCACACCTCGGAGGAGCAAATGGATTACCATGGTCTGGCAAGAATGAGACAACGAGGAGTGACGAAGGGATCTGGCCGACGCTCAACGCTCAGAGGAAAGGCGAGACGGACTTATAATCATATTGCTACTGGTACTATTAGTGTTGGAACTCTTCGCTGGCTGCTGAGGATGGCGACGGAGCACTTATGGGAATGCCCCGAATGCTGTGATGTCGATTCCTAAATCAAGCAATCAATCAATCAATCTGGTTACGGGGGAAAAGACACTGTTGTGAACATTAACAAACGTGTGCGTGTTGTCTGCGGAAGTTGTGTAGTCGATACTATTACCATCAGTCGATGAGCTTAAAGGGCTTCAGCAAGTGACAAGACGTAGCTGCATGATCTATACGTTCTGTCTCGCTTCTAGTCCAGACATGTTGAACTGCGTTGATGCCATTTTTCGTAATGATAATGCATCCCTAAACAACTGAACATAAAACTTGCCAAGCCATCAACAACAGCTTACGAATGCTGGTTTTGACTGCAATGTCAAGTAAATAGGATATGCAACAAAACAAAACAAAAAAATGCATCCCTAATCAACAGTTGGCCTTCCAGGTGTAAATCAGCAAGGGAAGTGTTATTAAAATTGCCAAAAACTCTCGCATATTCAGAGGTTTACACACGGTAGGTTCCGAAAAGTCTAACACTTGAGCGCAGATTTCAAAACAAAACAATTTGTTGGAACTTAGCAATGTTGAGAAAAAAAATTATTGTAAAAGAAAGTTACACGTCATTAAATCTTGGCGCATCATTTTGAGCATAAGGTGCCAATGTAGTCACCAGAGTGGCATCATCCATAATTGCCACAGAGAAAGGAATTCAACTTCAGCAGCAGAAACAATTATAACCACTGTCTTTTGGGACATTGGTGATGTGATTCTTATCGAAGTGATGCCATGATGTGATACAATCAATTCTTAAGCTAACATCAAAACACTAACAAATCTCAATAAGCGATTCTGCAGAGTTCGGTTTAACACGAATTAAACGAAACTGTTGCTCTTACACAACAACGCATGCTCTCATACAAGTCAGACAACGTGGGATACATTTGCCAACTTGGACTGGACTGCACGCCGCCACCCGTCATATAGCCCAAAACTTTCACCCTCAGAAGTTCAGATGTTATGTCCACTTAAAAACTCATTACGTGGGACAAGGTATGATGATGATGAGGTTGTGATTCATGCAGTTCGAAAATGGCTACGGAAGCAATACAGAATCTGGTACAGCGAAGGCATGCATGTACTTGTTTCTCACTAACGTAAGGACGTACCAGGTTACGGGGATTATGTAGACATATAGTATGATTGGACGACATATTCATGTACATCTTTTATAAATGTCATTCAGTTTAAATGTATAGTTTTCGAAAAAAAAATGTAATGGTGCATTACTTTCGTGTTGTTATATATATATATATATATATATATATATATATATATATATATATATATATATATATATATATATATATATACATTGGCACCTTGCCGTCTTGACAGACGATAGATTGTGCTTCAATAAGGCACAATAACTTTTACCCATGGCGGCAGCAGCGAATGTGACTGATAAGGCCAATTCGCGCTGTAAATGTATATATATATATATATATATATATATATATATATATATATATATATATATATATATATATATATATATATATATATATATATATACTAGCTGACCCGGCCCGGCTTCTTCCAGGCCCTGGAGGGGATCTATCTATCTATCAGTCTGTCTGTCTATCTGTCTGCTTGTTTGTTTGTCTGTCTGTCTGTCTGGCTGGCCCGGCCCGGCTTCACCCAGTTCCTGGTGGGGAGCATCTCATTTAATTCATATACGTAGTCATATAAGCTCCCGTTCCCGACTATCTGTCTGTCTGTCTGTCTGTCTGTCTGACCCGGCCCGGCTTCACACAGTCCCTGGTGGGGAGCATCTCATTTAATTCATATACGTAGTCATATAAGCTTCCGTTCCCGACTATCTTTCTGTCTGTCTGTCTATCTGTCTGTCTGTCTGAGCCGGCCCGGCTTCACCCAGTCCCTGGTGGGGAGCATCTCATTTAATTCATATACGTAGTCATATAAGCTCCCGTTCCCGACTATCTGTCTGTCTGTCTGTCTGTCTGTCTGACCCGGCCCGGCTTCACACAGTCCCTGGTGGGGAGCATCTCATTTAATTCATATACGTAGTCATATAAGCTTCCGTTCCCGACTATCTTTCTGTCTGTCTGTCTGTCTGACCCGGCCCGGCTTCATCCAGTCCCTGGTGGGGAGCATCTCATTTAATTCATATACGTAGTCATATAAGCTCCCGTTCCCGACTATCTGTCTGTCTGTCTGTCTGTCTGTCTGACCCGGCCCGGCTTCACACAGTCCCTGGTGGGGAGCATCTCATTTAATTCATATACGTAGTCATATAAGCTTCCGTTCCCGACTATCTTTCTGTCTGTCTGTCTATCTGTCTGTCTGTCTGAGCCGGCCCGGCTTCACCCAGTCCCTGGTGGGGAGCATCTCATTTAATTCATATAAGTAGTCAAATAAGCTCCCGTTCACGACTATCTGTCTGTCTGTCTATCTATCTGACCCGGCGTGGTTTCGCCCAGCTCCTGGCGCACAGTAACTTAAAAGAATGTCCTTCCACACGCCATCCATTATTTTTAATGAAAACTGTTTTCAATCACCTTCATGATTGTAGATAACTTCTTTAAGCATAAAAAGATGGGTTACAATTTTATGCATTATGCATTATTTTTATGAAAACTTTGAAAATGCCTTAAAGATTATATCATTATTTATTATAACTCATATGCCCGTAAATAACTATAGAGAAAGAGTTTAACAATAGTGCAATTAAGTCCAACAATATGACTATAAAGTATATAGAAATTTTATTAAAAGTTATGCCCCTTGAAATAACTTTTCTAGAGTGAAGTCCCCCTGCTATATAGAAATTATATAATGAAAAATGAAATATTAAATGTTATTAAGTAAGTAGCCGATTTTACACTAAGAAACTATTACAGTCGGTTGCACAGGAATGAAAGGAAGACGTGTAGAAAATTTCATCTCAATCGGATGTACCGTTATCGAACGCATAAAGGACGGACGGAAATACATACATTGTGTTTTATATATATAGATATATATAACTTCTGGCAACACTTTATAGTGTCTTCTGGTTGGTGCAGCAAACAACTGGACGGAAGTAAACAAGATTAACCTTTCCTAGCTTATAATTGCAAATTTGGTCTGGAAAGCAGCGAGTCCAACGCATGTGAATGAGCGCGAAATCCAATAAAGCATATATAAACCAGCTGTGACAGCGTCTGCATGGTAGAAAAGTGTTGCCCTATCAGTGAGTACCTCAAGGAGGAATAATTTTCTTTGCGCCGTGCTTTGTGTGCATCGATGACTTTACAAAGATCGCCTTGCTGAGGTGAAATCTACTTTATATGCAGACGGTCTTGTGCTGTGGTGTACCAATTAACACACCACCCCCTCAAATTATGGACTGCAGCGTGCAACAAATTAACGTAGTGGCCAGGGAAATGGTTTGAATAATGAGCGCAAAAACGTTCCTTCCCCCCCCCCCCACCCACCTTCCCCACGCTAAGGATTGTCCAAATTAGTATATTTATAAATGAATCCGATAAAGCCCGTACCTGTAGCAACAATGTGGCGAACGGGATTCGTAAAACCGCACACTGCGTTCTAAAATCAGCTACAGGTGATTTGGAAGCAGACAGCCTTCTGTTGATTTAAAAAAAAAAAAAAGGATACGAGCGTCGGAATGCAATGAAAAATATATTAAATGTAAACTTCCTTAGTAAATCACAAACAGGAAAAACAAATCTGAAGTTGTAGTCTCTACGTCACGTCAAGGACATGCAGCTAAGAAGAATGTGATGGTATCATTGGTTCAGTGTGATACAACAAAGATTATTTACTTACACATTGTATCCATCACACTTGTTTCATCAATGATACAATTTGATCAGACAAACATGTTTTACTCACAAACCACTTTCATCCATCACACTTGTTTCACCTACGGTATAGTTTGATCAGAAAAAACATGTTTTACTCACAAATTAATTTCATCCATCACACTTGTTTCACTAATGGTAATGTTTAAACAGAAAAATATGTTTTACAAACAGACTAATTTCATCCATCAACCTTGTTTTATCAATGGTACAGTTTGATCAGACAAATATATTTTAGTCACATACTAATTTCATCTATGACACTTGTTTCATCAATGGTACAGTTTGATCAGTTAAACATGTTTTACTCACAGACTAATTTCATCCATCATACTTGATTCACCAATGGTACAGTTTGATCAGACAAAACTGTTTTACTCACATACTGATTTCATCCACCGCACTTGTTACATCAATCGAACAGTTTGATCAGGCAAACATGATTAAATCACTAATTTCATCCATTACACTTGTTTCACCAATGGTACAGTTTGATCAGTCAAACGTGTTTTACTCACAGACTAATTTCATCCATCATACTTGATTCACCAATGGTACAGTTTGATCAGGCAAAACTGTTTTACTCACATACTGATTTCATCCACCGCACTTGTTACATCAATCGAACAGTTTGATCAGGCAAACATGATTAAATCACTAATTTCATCCATTACACTTGTTTCACTAATGATACTGTTTGATCAGTCACACATGTTTTACTCCAAACTAATTTCATCCATCACATTTGTTTCACGAATGGTACAGTCTGATCAGACAAACATGTTTTACACACACACATGTCATTGATCACACTTATTTCACCAATGGTACAATGTTTGAATAGACAACCCTATTTTACCCGTAAACTAATTTAATCCCTCACACCTGCTTTACCAATGGTAAAGTTTGATTAGTCAAACATGATTTACTCACTAATTCCATCCATAACTCTTGTTTCACCAATGATTTACTCACTAATTCCATCCATAACTCTTGTTTCACCAATGATACAATTCGATCAGACAAACATGTTTTACATATAAACTAATTTCATCCATTACACTTGTTTCATTAATGGTACAGGTTTATCAGACAAATATGTTTTACTCAGTCTAATTTTATTCATCACACTTGCTTCACCAATGGTACAGTTTTATCAGACAAATCCATTCTACTCATAAACTAATTTAAGCCAGCACACTTGTTTCACTAATGGTACAATGTGATCAGACAAATCCGTTTTACTCACAGACTAATTACATCCATCACAATTGTTTCAACAATAGTACACTTTAATAAGACAAATATGCATTACTCTTACACTAATTTCAACCATCACTCGTGTTTCACTTATGGTACATTTTGATCAGACAAATATTCTTTACTCAGAGACTAATTTAACCCATCACACGTGATTTACCAATGACACAGTTGGATCAGACAAACATGTTTAACTCACAAACTCTGGCCAAGCAAATCAGAAACAACCCAGAAATGCTGGAGAAAACATAACCACCGTTACACAGAACCTATAGAGTTGTGTGAGTTTCAAGCATGGATAATAAGGAGATAATTCTGACCAACGAAAGTGCCATTTCTAAAGAAAATACAAAGAATGCTATGAGCGGGCAGAAAAGGGGCGTATATTGCCTTGAAACGGAAATTAAAAATAGATCAAACACCGATAGAAGAAATTGGACGTAGTTAGTTAATATTTTTTGTAGCTATAGGAAGGAGAATTTAAATTGGAAACTTGGTGACAACTGGTAAACTTCTTGAGAACAGAGCTGGGGGAAGAAGAACAGATAAACTCAGATGGCTTGGCCATACGGTCTAATCGGGACAATACATCAGATTTGGCATAAGCCTCTGGTGTTGACGTTAGGTGGCGAACTCAGACTTCCCTAATAAAGTGCATGCACCTAACATTCCTTTCCATAATCGCAACTTTTAATTGTTTACTTCTGCTCTTAGTAAAATATTTCCATATCCACAACTTTTGATTGTTTACTTCTGCTCTTAGTGACACATTTCTATATCCGCAACGTTGACTGTTTACTTCTGCTCTTAGTGACAAATTTTCATAGCTGCCATAAACCATACCATAGCGAGAACCAAGTGATGACTGTGAATCTACAACCATGGCCAGACTGCGAGAACAGCAAATTAAAAGAGGGGTGGCCAAACAAGAACACTACGCAGGAAGCCAAAGAAGACTGATAAACCAACACAGAACTGGTGTCGTTAGCCGCTACACGCTGCGGGATTTGCTGAGGAAGGGATCCGAGCACTTATGGACTAAATGGTTCGATGTGCAATGAGGATGGTCTGTCCACTAACTAACTAACTAACTAACTTCCATAGCATCCATAGTTTGATTGTTTACTTCTGCTGTTAGTGACACTTTCTATATTCGCAACGTTTGATTGTATACTGCTGCTCCTAGTGACACATTTCCATATCCCAACTTTTGATTGTTTACTTCTGCTCTTAGTGAGTCATGTCCATATCGTCAACTTTTGATTATTTACTTCTGCTCTTAGTGACACATTTCCATATCTGCATCTTTTGATTGTTTACTTCTGCTCTTAGTGACACATTTCCACATCTGCATCTTTTGATTGTTTACTTATGCTCTTAGTGACACATTTCCATATCCCAACTTTTGATTGTTTACTTCTGCTCTTAGTGAGACATGTCCATATCGTCAACTTTTGATTATTTACTTCTGCTCTTAGTGACACATTTCCATATCTGCATCTTTTGATTGTTTACTTCTGCTCTTAGTGACACATTTCCACATCTGCATCTTTTGATTGTTTACTTCTGCTCTTAGTGACACATTTCTATATCCGCAACGTTTGATTGTTTACTTCTGCTCTTAGTGACACATTTCTATATCCGCAACGTTTGATTGTTTACTTCTGCTCTTAGTGACTGTCAGAAGTCGGGGTGCCCCACCGGCTAGATGAAAGTATTATTCACTGGCGAGCAACCCCAAATAGTCAGAAACTGACTAGGGACAAAATCTATATGGCTGAACTATAGATTAGGCCCATGAATATCCAACGTACAGCTCTAAGTGGCTCGTTACAAAATTGAAATTTGAATTTGTTCATTTGAAATGAACTGTGCTGAATATTCGCCAAGGAATAGGAAAGAGAAGGTTAGCTAGGATATACTTTTAAGTCTGAATTAAAGTTTAAGGACAACTATCCTAGTACAGATTTTTCTCCCTGACTGCTCCTTTCCTTGGTGTGTAAGTGAACCCCCACCAATGTACACAACAACACGTATGCACAATTGGAAAAAATATAATGACAGAACTATGAGTTAGAATACTACAACATTTATTTGCTAATCATAACAATAGACATAGGATGATTGTCAATATGAGGATGATGAAATCATATACATATTGATATTGATGACAAACATTACGTAACTTTACTTGTTACTTGATCTATCTGGATCTGTGGTCCAGATCCCCACTCTCCAGTAGACACACACAAAAAAGAACAGCTTGCCGGTATTCTGACTCCTGCCAGTCCTAGCTCTACCTAGTCTTCACTCGTTCTTGAGATCTGTAACATAGGTGCTCCTTGTGAGAGCTTGAAAGAAAGTCGAGAATGTGTTATATCTAATTCTACATCAGCGCAATCCTAATTAAAACATATCATAACACAAAAATATACAATGACCAGTCTGGCCAAGTTTATCTTCCAGCTCTACTGTGTTCACCATCCTCCTTCTCCCTACTGTCTTTAGTCTGGGACGGGCTTTTCAATTGTCTCACACGCCTTTAATGATTACATTTCTGCCGCCCCATGTCCATGTCGCTAATACAGAAATTCTGTGTCGTACAGCCGCTCCGTCCAAAGTTGGTTTACCAGCTCACAGGATCGGTAATGGTATTATAATAATGCCGGGTCATCCGGGCTTACAAGCCGTGACCAGTAGCCGTGCCAGGTTCCCATGCATTACCGTGAACGCACGCCCACAATACACTGAGAAGGTTTAGCACCATATACCCTATACCAATTGTGGGTAATGTCTGTACCATTACACCTCTGCTTCCAACACAATCGTTGGCCAATGTGCCAATGCGCAGACAATAGCATAACACTTCATATTGGTAGGTTTGCATATGACAAATCAATATATCAAACATCCAATACACATAAACATATTGATAAAACTGGACATATTATGATAATTTAACATCATAGCATAATGCCCTAGTTAGTTTGTATGTATACAAAATGAGACATATATACATAAAAAGAATATGTACGAAGCATATTCCTAGCATCGTATATTCATATGAAATTACACATACATACATCCAACATATCCGTAAACATTATATTACTTCAAGATGGACATCTAATGATACTCAACATAATAGCATCAGCCATTATTAATGAGTATTAATATTGTATAGCTACAAAATGAGATATACAACCAGTCTAATTGAAGTGACCACACAGACCAGCCATATTTGCTGATCTGCCCGGTTTAATCACCACTTAGTTACTGCTGTTGTAAGAATTAAATAAATAGTCAGTTGACTATATTCTGTACAACAAATGCACACACCAAAAAGCAACTAGGATAGTGTACTATGAAATGACAAGCATCTAGCAAGACACCTAAAAGTATACTTAGACAATGATATTTATTGAAATAACCTATGTCAGATATAGACTGACTAGTTACTAAGAAATAATTCTCCTAGTGAAATCTAGCAACATAAGAATCATACATATGACTACAAACATTGAGCTGGCTGCCTACCTGTTCTGAAGTCAGACTTAATCTAACATGAAACAGGCTAGGGACCCTTATTTAAGCTGAATCCAGCAGACAGTATTATCTCATTGGCACCTTTCTGTCTGGTATGACAGAAACATGCTGACCTCCTAAGGTAATTAATTCTATTCAAGTGTGGGGCCAGTTTACACCTCTTTTATCATGCAGACTGACTTATCTCCCCCTGGCAGTCTTAAATCTTTTCTGAACCACTAACCCTCACCATAGTGTCACACCTGGATGGTTTTGAGTTGCCAGCCCCAGATCAGTTTCACAGTCTGCCCTACAGTGGGGGTAATTGTCAGTTTGACCTGTAACACCTTTAAGCTGGACTGCCTGGTTTTACAACCCTAGTCTGATGGTCTGTGTGATTTTATTCTGGGTTTATTGCCATTCCCACTGTCCTGTTTTAGTGGCCAGCAGCCATCTGTTCTGACACTTCACAGTTGAATGGGTTCCTTTTGCTACAACATTTTATGCCTCTATGTGTGCAGGCCTGATTGTTCTGTCTTCCATTTCTCCTCCTTTATTATAGAGAATTGCATTTGTTCTTCTGTAACTTCTCTACATGGTGAAACGAAAATTGTTCTGGGAAGTAAAGGCTGCAAATTCGTGACAGTGACAAATTTCCATACCTGCATCTTTTGATTGTTTACTTCTGCTCTTAGTGACACATTTCTATATCCGCAGCGTTTGATTGCTTAGTTCTGGTCTTAATGATACATTTAATGTATGTCTTGAACTGTTTAGAACACCTCATTATCATGTGCCATGGCAATAAGTGCGGACGGTCTCGGTTCAACATCTCACAAGATCAATAAAGTCTTGGAATAGGTCTGGGTACTTGTCCCGCGTATATCTTGCACAAAGCATCATGATAGTTATCTTAGTTATAGTTGTCTTATGTCTCCTCTTTTAACATTAATTTTACTAATTGTCACTACTTTACGTTAAATCTTTATTCTAAGGTCAATGTCATGCCCCCCCCCCCCCCCTCCCCTCCCACCCCATCTTTTCCATGTTATTCTTTGCATTTTCTTAAGAATTAACATTTCCATGACATCAGACGTTTCTATACGTGTCTATAGTCACATTTAAACGCTCCTTGGTTTCACACTACTAGTGACCACCTGTTGTTAGTCATTGTTTTTTCCATCTTGCACAATACTATATTTTCCGTGGTGATTCTTGTTTCAATCTCTACAAGGCAGTGTCAGTCAGATGTTATGGAGAACATCTATAGTACACATTAAGTCAAGCTATTTCTAGATCTAAATACTATACGTTTCCTACAAAGTGTTAATCAATATTTCACTTATACACACACTCCATTCTACTATCCACTTTACGATACACATCAATACATAATAGCCACTTTATCACATAAGTGTTACCAAACTACGCGTATACTATCTGAAGTTAACTCTCATGTTTCGATTATTCCATAAGTCGCAAGATTTTCCCTCGTTTCAGAAACTTAAATACTCTATAATGTCATCTTTGGACTGTTAGTAGTTGTGAAGGGTGGTTGATAGGGCCAGCAAATAGACCCCACGAGCAACTGTATTAACTCTGAAACGACGGGAAGAGAGTTTTTGTCAGTGACCTTTAATTGCCTGTTAAGTTTACTGGTAAATGTTTATGTTTGTTTGCATTCGCTCGCATTGAACTCAAGCGTAGCCCATATGCGAGCTACCAATTTTAGTGCACTGGATTTATTGTTACGTGTGAGTTAGCTTGCACTATTAGCCGTGTTCCTCGCCATTAGGCGAACCCAATTCGCATTCAGAGGTACTTGTAATATACTGCACCAAGTCAAGGACGAGAATACAACATTTAAGCCCAGCTTTCCTGTTTAGGGATTGAACACGCTACCTTGGCATCAGCACAAGGATGTTTTAAAACGAGCGCTCATATCCATTTGGACATGCTGACCTGTAGTTTACTGGTAAATTTTCCCGTGGTGTTCAACAAAACATTGTCACTATAGTAGTAATGGGAGCACGGGTGGTTTCAACAACACATTGTCATTATAGTAATAATGGAATCACGGGTGGTGTTCAACATATTGTCATTATAGTAGTAATGGGAGCACTGGTGGTATTGCGGCTAGCACGCTTACATGTCCGTCCAATGATCATGTGTTCCAATCCAATCCTCCAATGCTCCTATATTGTTCGTTGAGATGTTTCATTATGCGGCTAAAACTCTAAAGTAAGTAAAGTAGAGGGCCATGTAACACACATTAAGGTGCATGTGGCATACGTTGCTACACCTAACATGTTTACAGGTCTATCGCTACCTAATGGGTGGTGTGGTCTTTAATTCCCGCCTTTAATTCCCATGATAATTTCTCGTACCCATGTTAGGCTTTGTTAAGAGAGAAGTAGAGTCTAGAAGGCACACTAGTCAACATATACATTGGAAGATATAGCTACAGATCCGAAATTCGAACCTGTCACCTCCAGTTCCCGACTGCAAGAGCAAGTGTACTTTGACGCATGGTCAACTAGTCACCCCTAAACGAGACGTCTTCATTAGCCAGGTTTATCATCGATCTCAACCCATAACTAAGAAATATGGAATACGGTTTCGATACGTTAATAGCCAGATTAAAATGCATACTAGGACATTCACGGGAAGTAAATGATAGACGTCATTTCTACGCTTCCCAGAAAATTATTTGTGTGAAACTGTTTAACTCATGGCGCCCCGTTGAGAACTATTCTTCAACTCCGTTTACAGTTCCCTTTAGCTGACACAAAAGGACATTTTACGACATGCTTGGGTTATTAATCTAAGCAGCATTGTATAACGACAATCTGTGTAGTGTAGGAGTCCAAGTGGGTACATTTGCGCATAGTTAACTGTGTATTGTCAAATAAACATACCACGCGCATAAAATATCCACTTGCAGCAAAGGACTGTACGCAGTCACAATAATTATAATAATTTATATTATGTCTAGAAGTCAAATTATGGCGTTCAGGACACATGAGTTATGGCTGTCAAGGAAATATGGCTGCTACGCTTCAATGGTCCGTGTCCTTTGCAGGACGTTACTGTCAACTCCAAGAGTAGGTTGATTTTCTAGTCAGTTTTACGTTAATTAATTTGCCATTGTTTCCTGCAGGAAATGTCAGCGTTGAAAGTCAGTTGACATGTGTCGGAGTTGATCATCTCCGTGAGCGACAGGAAGTTTATGAACTACAGCCCTTTTATGCTTTCAGCGACTTAGCCTCCCTCAAAATATCCATTTTGCATTACCCATACACAAACCATTGGAAGTCAAGGGAAAACCATTACTTTAGTTTTCCAACGTAATCGTGCTTCAAGACAAACTCACAGTCATATATTCTGTCTTTATTCGTGCAACCGTGAAAGCTTATGGGTCATTGATTCAGGATACAGTAAGTGTCATTTATACAAGCTGATGTAAGTTTTAACTATACATATAAGCGTCTGTTATACACGTTAAAGTCAACTGAACAAGTCCATGCAAGTGTCATTTTTACAAGTTCCAGTAAGTGTCATTGAATCAAGTTTAAGAGTTTGTCAATAATACAAGTTAAAATTGTTGGCCAAAGATACAAATTAATATACGTGCCAATAATAAAAGATAACATAGGTGTCAATGATACAAATCAATGTATATATGAATGACACAAGTTAAAGTATATGTCAATGACCCAAGTTAAAGTATATATCAATGACATACGTTAAAGAATACGTCATTGGCAAAAAGTTAAAGATATGTCAATGACACAAGTAAAAGTGTATGTCAATAATACATGTTAAAGTACGTGTCAATAATAAAAGATAACATAGGTGCCAATGATTCAAATCAATGTATATGTGAATGATACACGTTAAAGTATATGTCAATGATACAAGTTAACATAAACGTCAATGGAAAAGATACAAATAAAGGTCGGCTGCATGATTTGCATCGAGATCCGACTGGTGCATAAAGATATGGGGTCAGCACAGTAGTAGTGGTTGTGATGGCAGTAGTAGTAGTAGTAGTAGTAGTAGTAGTAGTAGTAGTAGTAGTAGTAGTAGTAGTAGTAGTAGTAGTAGTAGTAGTAGTAGTAGTAGTAGTAGTAGTATTTGTGGTAGTAGAAGTAGTGGTAGTAGAAGTAGTGGTAGACATACAAGCAGTAGTAGTTGCGGTAATAATAGTTGCAGTAGTAGTTGTAGTTATAGTAATATTAGTAGTAGTAGTAGTAGTAGTAGTAGTAGAAGTAGTAGTAGTAGTAGTAGTAGTAGTAGTAGTAGTAGTAGTAGTAGTAGTAGTAGTAGTAGTAGTAGTAGTAGTAGGAGTAGTAGTTTTTTTTTTTGTGTGCATATCCTTTACAGGACATCGTTGTCAACACCAGCATCTTTCAGCTGTATGTTGATATCTTGGCAAGATTACGCTCAGTAGTTTGCCATTGCTTTATGAGCGGCCGGCTCACATACCCCGTAAGTTACCGATGTGATTCGAACCACTGCTGATTCTCACCGTCATCACGTTACCGACGAGAGTATACGAGATTACGGAGAAAAGCCATAACCTCTAAGCCACGAAGCCGGCACAGTAGTAGTAGTTGTAGTATAAATAATAGTAGTAATAGCAGCAGTATTAGATGTTATAGTAGTAGTTGTATTCCTATTATTAGTAGTAATAGTAGTGGTGGTGGTAGTAGTAGTAGTAGTAGTAGTAGTAGTAGTAGTAGTAGTAGTAGTAGTAGTAGTAGTAGTAGTAGTAGTAGTAGTAGTAGTAGTAGTAGTAGTAAAGCAACAGCAGCAACATTAGTAAGAATCCTTATAGTTGTGAACCACTCGCCTTTATAGTCAAAAGAGCTTCTCCCTTCGACTCTAAGGATCGTCGTGTTTCTGATCTATTTTCCATTTGTTATCAAATGTTTTTTATATGACTGCCTTTGCTTTTATCACTACTTTCGTGTATTCCCTTGTCTGCTGTTTCTGTTCCCATATATTTATGTTGTTCGTCTGCCTGCAGTGTCCGTTTGTAATTGTTTGCCCTCTAGCTTCTTAACCCTTCTTTCTGCATGCACAGTGTCCGCTTGTTGTGTTTTTTTTCCCCATCTCTACACACTGTTTTCACATTTTCAGGTGTTTATCTTTAACTGTCCTCTTTCGAATGACTAAAGTAATTTAACCTATACCCTTTATTCTATCCATAAAGTTGTCTCTCCGCCTTTATGTTACCCATTGCTTATCTGTAATCTCGCCTACTTTCTTCTTCTCATTTGCCATTATCCCCCTCTCTTCCTTGGCTCTTCCTGTTGTCTCGTTTTGTCCAGAGATAGTTTAGTGGTTCCCGGATTATCCCTCAGCCTATGTCATACAGTCACGAGCCGCAGCGCCAGGGAAGCATTAATAATCCCCGCTGCCCCCCGGGAGAAATCATTTTTGTTGCGAAATGATAACTTCATACCTCAATGGTCACCGCTGCAATGTCATTTCCGGTGGGACCGCCATTAGGCCCATCACGCCAGTGACCCAGTTCTGGGAATTATCTTTTGGAATGCTTCAGAGGCGTTGGTTGCCCAGTGAGCACAAGACAAGGGGGATAATTAATCAGTTTAACTAGGAATGTGTGGAAATCGTCACCTTCTTTAGTTAACTGATAATTATCGGACCTTGCGGTCATTGTCTGTTGGTCAAATGGAGATGAAAAAAAAAAAAAAATAACTAAAAGAGAATGTGGGAAGAAGGGTAGACGATATGTTAGAAGAAACGAAAGTGGAATGAAAAATTACTCAGGTCTGTGCATTGTAACGTGTAAGATTATTATTAGCAATAAGGTAATAAAACGAATACATCGGGGCGTCAAATGAAAACCGTACATGCTTTTATTTTTTTATGGGGGGGGGGGGGGTGGTGAATATACTCTGGGGAAAAAAAGTAAGGATAGATGTATCATTTTTCGAAGAAGTAACGGCTGCGTTCAATGCAAGTTCTCCAGCGCCGATAAAGTGCTCGGATTCCTGTAGAAAAAAAAATATGCTCTTGGGTCTCTACTTGGCGTGCCTGTCATAAAAGTCACACTGTTTTGAAACTTCCTACTCCACTCATACACTTGCTGGACTGACAGGCATGCATCACCATACTGGACCTTAATATGCCGATTAATTTCTATAGGTTTAACCTCTTCGCTGATCAAAAACGGATAGCAGAACGCTGGACCTCTTTGGTGCATGTCAAAAGTGGGGCAACCATATTTAATCAGTTCTTATGTCTGCACCGTGATGTCAGGTGCTGTACACTATTGACATCCTTAACAGTCATATCAATGAGCTCTGTGGGAGAAAATAAGTGTAAATACAGGGTGTTTGAAATCAAAAACAGGAAAGATATTATTGGAGGAAGATGCTATAATGAAGAGGTGTAATGATTATGTGTGATCACGATATGATGGAGAAAGGGAAGAACTAATAGAAGAAAGTAACTTAGAAGGTCCACCTATTCCAAAAGAAGAAGTCGATGTGCTAGATGAAATCACAATATAAGAATTAGAAGTACTGTGAGAATTTTGAGTAGATATATTAACCAAGATATTGAATAATATTTACAGCAGTGGATACTTACCTCGTGGCATACTGATATATGTATTTATAGCTATACCAAAAAGACCAGGAGTAATTGAATGCTGGGACTTTCGTACAAGTAACCTAATAAATCCTGCCCCTAAGACTCTACTCAGAATTCTAATGAGAAGAACAAGAAAGAAAACCAAAATAGAAATTGGTGAAGAATAGTATGGATTTGTGGAAGGAAAGAGAACAAACAATGCAATAAATATTAATACAAAGATCAACAGAGACTCAAAAAGACATCCTTTCGTGCTTCATAGATTATACCAAAGCTTTAGATAAAGTAAAACATGATGAACTGATTAAAATGTTGGAAGATATCAAATTGATGGGAAAGATCTCATAATAATAAAGAATATTTACTGGAACCAAGTAGCAACAATTACAATGGGAGATAAAGAGGGCAATTATGCAATAATAAAGCTAGGAGTACAACAAGAATGTCTCTTGTCACCAGATCGCTTCTCCCTCTATAGTTCAGTAATAATGTGATAGATCAAATTAAAGCCAGCAATACTAATGGGAGGTTATAATATAAACAATCTACGCTCTGCAGATTGCATATTATTGGTGGCGGATAATGCAAAATATCTGCAACAATGTTTGGACAGTGTAGTAACAGAGAGTGCAAAGAAAGGACTATCCGTAGGTCAAGAAACAATAGCAATGGTAATATTAAAGAAAAATGTGACACAACAAATGGAAATAGAAACAGAATTGACCATTCTTAACCAAGTGGATACATTTAAATACCTAGGGCTATTTATAACATCACATGGAAGATGCACAACAGAGATTAAGAACAGAATATGACAAGCAAAAGCGGCATTTCAGAAAATAAAATACTGTAAGAAAGAGAGTGCTGAATTGCAATATAGAATTGCTGTTTTGCTGTAAGACAGTGAATCTTGGAATGTAAATGAACAAATTAGGAAGAACTTGGGAACAACAGAGTTGTAATTCTTGAGACGAATGTTGAGGATTCCTTGGACTAACACAGTAAGTAACAACGATTACCTGAAAGAGATTAATGAAATTGGAACAATATATATAACAATAAGAAACAAACAAAAAGCTGTTTTTTTTTTGGTCATGTGATGAGAAGTGAAGCAGTGGAGAACAACGTGACGACTAGAAATATCAAGAGTAAGAGGGGCAGGGGCAGACCAAGAGAAATGATACTGAATAAATTGAGACGGTGGCATGGAGAAATAGCAGCAGAGTTTATCTGTGGAGTAACAGGAACGCCTACGCCAGATGGAAGAGCACTTGATGATAATTAATATGATATCACACACACACACACACAAACTTATATTTATAATATCGGGTTTCGTAGATTTTATTCGCTGAAAAATGTGTCTCGGATTTCGCCGGTTACCTCGGATTTCGTCGGCGTGCCCAGGAGACCTCGCTGCTAATTTTGCGAAAATAAAGAGACCCACGGGTTCTTCTGCTCAGTTTGGCGTTGTTTTTTTCGTTGTGTGAGCATTACGAGTTGAAGAAGGAAATCATTGAAAAATACAGCATTAAGACTGCTGAAATCGGTCACATGTACAGTAAGGCGCCATCCACGGTAAGTTTCATAGTGGCGAAACAGGAAGCAACTTAGGAGGCTATTGTAACGACAGCGTTAATGTGCTAACGAAACAGAGATCGCAAACAAATGAAGATGTCGAAGAGTTATTATTAATTTCGATAAATCAAAAACAGTTAGATGGCGATTCTGTTTCGGAGGTAATCATATGTGACAAGGCCAGACGATTGTATGCCGATCTCATTAAGAAAATGCCTGGGACGAGTGCTAGTGTACTTAACAACTTAAAGGCCAGCTGAGGATAATTTGAAAAATTAAAGAGATGCACTGGCATACACAGTGTTACTAGGCACGGCGAAGATGCGAGTTCCGACAAGTCTGGGGGAATAGAAAACATAGTTTTAAACATTATATTTATTCTCTATAAAATGTGTTTTTGGTATTATTTTGGAGTATCTAGAACGAATTAATTGATTCATATGGAAATAATTGTCTCGGTGTTCGTCGGTTTCGGATTTCGGCGACTGATATCGGATGGATTTTGGACGAAAACAGAGATTTTTCACATACATACATGTGTATATACACACACACATGCGCGCACACACACACACACACACACACACACACATATATATATATATATATATATATATATATATATATATATATATATATATATATATATATATGCGGTGCTGGTTTTTTCGAAAAAGGTATAGGAGCCGGTCGTTCAGAAAGCAATGGCAAACTACTGAACTAAAAATTTGCCCAGGAATCACGAAAAGCGAAAATTATGGGGTTGACTGCGACGTCCTGTGAAGGACATGCAACTTTATATATATATATATATATATATATATATATATATATATATATATATATATATATATATATATATATATATATATATATGCCGGTCTCACTGGCTGAGCGTTTAGCAGCTTTCTCCGTAACCCCGAATACTCTCGTGGTTGACGTGAGCGCACGAGAATTTGCAGGGGTTCGAGTCGCCCCAGTGACTTACGAGAGTATGGAGCCGGTCGCTCAGAAAGTCTTGGCGTGCTGATGAGCGTAATCTAGCCTGGAATCAACATACAGCTGAAAGATGCTGGTGTTGACCGCAATATCCTGAAACAGGATGGAAACGCGGGAACAAAAATATATGAGTGCCACCTTACAGTCTTGACAGACCATAGTATGTGAGTTGGAATTTGGCCAAAATTCCATCACAATGCCTGGGCAGAGCTTCATAGAACATGTGGTGCCCAAACTATGTGTTCCCTCTCTCGGCCTTGCCTTGTTTGATAAGATGAATGGGTAACCAATACGTCTGGAACAAGGTAGGCTGCAGACGCTGGCAGCTCAGCGTCAAACCTCCGACACATCGCCTCCACGAGCAGGAGACGAGCGATGGCGAGACCCTATACCCTTGGGATTTGACTTAGAGGCGTTCAGCCAATTCCCGCAGGTAATGGTCGTATACGCGCCAGGACCACTGGGCGCGTACACCTGTCAAACGCAAGTGTCTGGACCTTGTAAGCATGTTGTACCGTCAGACTCCCCGCCTGACTCGTGCGGCTCCCGCGACCAACGAGAGTAGGCCCGCCGGAGATATTGCTCGTCTGCTGTGAGCAAATCTCCCTGCCTGAAACTGTGCGGATCTCGCGACCAACGAGAATAGGCCCGCCGGAGATATTGCTCGTCTGTTGCGGACAAATCTCCACACTGATGAATAAGTTAAGAAACGATAAAAGTAGTGGTATTTCAATTGCGCTTCCGCTCCCACCTATGCTACACCCTTCATGTGTCTTCACAAAGTCGGACTAGAGTCAAGCTCAACAGGGTCTCTTTCCCCGCTTATTCTACCAAGCCCGTTCCCTTGGC
>OY992876.1:202792978-202820478 GCA_963921405.1 Cepaea hortensis
GTGTTGTGTCATATACGGATACCTGCTAGTGTTCATCAGCTGTTGTGTTGTGTCATATACTGAAACCTGCAAGTGTTCATCGACTGTTGTGTTGTGTCATATACGGAAACATGCAAGTGTTCATCAGCTGTTGTGTTGTGTCATATACGGAAACCTGCAAGTGTTCATCAGCTGTTGTGTTGTGTCATATACGGAAACCTGCAAGTGTTCATTGACTGTTGTGATGTGTCATATACGGAAACCTGCAAGTGTTCATCAGCTGTTGTGTTGTGTCATATACGGAAACCTGCAAGTATTCATCAGCTGTTGTGTTGTGTCATATACGGAAACCTGCAAGTGTTCATTGACTGTTGTGTTGTGTCATATACGGAAACCTGCAAGTGTTCATCAGCTGTTGTGTTGTGTCATATAAGAAACCTGCAAGTGTTCATCAGCTGTTGTGTTGTGTCATATACGGAAACCTGCAAGTGTTCATTGACTGTTGTGTTGTGTCATATACGCAAACCTGCAAGTGTTCATCAGCTGTTGTGTTGTGTCATATAAGAAACCTGCAAGTGTTCATCAGCTGTTGTGTTGTGTCATATACGGAAACCTGCAAGTGTTCATTGACTGTTGTGTTGTGTCATATACGGAAACCTGCAAGTGTTCATCGACTGTTGTGTTGTGTCATATAGCGATACTAGGAAGTGTTCATCAGCTGTTGTGTTGTGTCATGTCGTGATACATGCAATTGTCCATCAGCTGTTGTGTTGTGTCATATACGGATACCTGCAAGTGTTCATCAGCTGTTGTGTTGTGTCATATACGGAAACCTGCAAGTGTTCATCAGCTGTTGTGTTGTGTCATATAGCGATACTAGGAAGTGTTCATCAGCTGTTGTGTTGTGTCATGTCGTGATACATGCAAGTATTCAGCAAATGTTATACTGTTCCATGTAGTGATACATATTAACTACTGCTTTGGTCATTGTGTAAGAAACAGTTTCATTATATATGTTATGTGTTTAGTGATTCTGGTTTGGGGTTAGTGCATTAATACACAATGTTACTATAATACTAGGGCTGGGGAAGTAAACGATTAATTAATCGATTAATCGTTAATTTCTTTTAACGAATAATTATTTTTAACGATTAATCGAAAACTTGTATCCCATCACTTATACAAATGAACCGGATGTCGAAAAATTGTCGGACATTTTAAACATAGTGCTGCAAACACAACCGAGTTGCAAAATTGTACTGAGTCACCATTGTGTAAGCTGCAGCAAGATGTACCAACAAGATGAAACAGTATGTTTATTATGCTACGGAGTCTTCTCCAGGTCAGAAAAGCATTAACTGTCTACATGTCAGATGATAAGAAGCAATACAAAGGACCAAAACTGTCAGGTTCAGATTGGGAGAAGATTTCGAAATATGTCAAAGTTTTGGACTTATTCTGTCAGACAACGGTCCTGCTTGGCGGTCAAGATTTTGTTTCATGTAGCTGTGTATTGCCACTGCTTTCATCGTTGACAAAGCATATGACTGTACACGATGATGGTCCGGGCTACATAGCTAAATTTAAGGCAGTATGTATTAATGACTTCAGTGAACGTGTAGCTAATATGACAAGTATTTAAATACTACAGATTGCAACAGCACTTGATCCACGCTACAAACACCTGAAGTGTTTGGTTTGTCAAAAGATGCAAAAGAACGAACTTGGTCACGTATTGAACAACAAATAGCAGATAATGTTCATGATGAGCAGATGGAGACTGCTGCAATGAATGATACTGACATTGACAATGAAACTATATGTGAACCAAATGAAGAGAGTATTAAGCTAATTGAGTTTGAAATGGATAAGAAAGTTGCTGAATTGGTTGACCCTTTACAATGGTGAAAACGTAATGAACATCGATATCCAAAATTGGCATTCCTTGCCATGGCCATTCTGTGCATACTGGCTACCTCAGTTCCATGTGAACGATTGTTCAGCTCTGCTGGTTATATTGTTAATAAGACGCGCTCGTCACTTGAAGCAAATACTGTCAACATACTCGTCTGTTTGCATAGTTGGGTATTAGATGTCATATGAACAAGACAATCCAGTGTTATTTCGATATTTGACAAATACGACTATAATGTGAGTTGTATGACTATAATTGTTTTGCTTTAATCGAAATTAACGATTAATTAATCGTTAATTTTTCTAAAGTTAACTATTAAATTTAAATTAATCGGTCACAGCCCTCTATAATACACATGTGTATACGAGTTTTTGATTTGTTTTAGTCTGTAGCAGGAACATAATGTGGTCATATGATCTGTTAGGAGCAATATATTGTAGGCTAATATGCACATAAGAATAGAGGGCTGGTATTTCCTTCCTCAAATAAACGTCGAGAGCTGGTAACAAAACCTCGTCCAACCACGCCTGTGACATTGTCATCGTAACGTTATAACCATTACATTAACGAGCCAGTCAGAAAGGTTCAATGATGAATAATTAATAAATTGATTTAATCCTGAATCCAGCAAAACGAGTGAAGCATGAACTACCACGTGAAAAGTATAGACAACAGGATGAAAATGTACGTTCATATTAACTAATTCAGTGGCAAACAAAATGTAGTAAGAGGTGACTGACCACGTAGCTATCCACGGCAGTGCTAGAGGTCAGCGTCAGTGTGTAGCAGGGTACATTAGTTTGTACATAGCTGCCATCGGGCATTCAGTGACAATTAGTATAGGGCTCTCTCACGTGCAACATGGACTTTGGAGACCATCGCTCCCATCACTACGTGTCGACAAGCTTCTCGATATCTTGGCATTTCGCCTGTCTCCTGCACTCTCATGCCACAAGTGGCTCAATGTCCTGTGTCCGACATCGTGCTGGTCAACCGCTGCCACTTCTACCAGACACTACGCCTTCCATCACTACGTTTTCCAATCAGTTAGTTAGTTGCATATCCTTTACAGGACGAAGCAGTCAACCCCAGCATTTTTGGTTGTTCGTGATTTCTGGGCAAGTTTACTTTCAGTAGTTGCCTTTGCTATCTAAAGGACCGATTCTCATATCATTTCATAATAAACAACGCAAGGCAGTCTCTTTCCAATTAACTGTGAGATTTAATGTGACCAGAGTATTTCCGTTTCCTAAACATAGCACTGTTTATAATCAAGTTGTCTTCGCTGTTTAGATACAATTCAGGTTTTTGAGCTCACGTTCTTATAGTATCGTTTACCAAGAAGAAGAAAATTACTGAAATTCTACAAGATCTGATTGTGAAATGGTCCAAGACTCACATCCATATGTTACCACATGAATAATGTGGCATTTTTTAAAAAATATCGTAGGCTCTTGATTCTGTTTAATATCGGCATTGTTGGTTCCAAATCGCTGTTACATAGCCGGGGGTGCAGAGCTGGAGTGAGCGCCCAAAACTTGTAAAATACCCCACCGCTCACGCACAAAAAATCCAACTCCTGGCCTTCACTTGGCGGAACTGTTTAACCAATAGGAGAATGGGCGGCGGCGAGTCTCTGGCGCTGTAAAATAAAAAAAATAAAAATATAGTGCTCTCGATATGTATGTATGTAAACTGAAATCAACTTGCATCTGGCAAATTATCTGGCAAATTATCCCTAGATCAGGAAATCAACATCCGTATTGGTAAGGCAGCAACAAAAATGAACAGGTTAAGAAAAAGAGTATGGGAGAACAGGAAGCATACTGCCAAAACAAAAGTCGTTGTCTATCAAGCCTTTGTCCTTAGTACTCTTCTTTACGGCAGTGAAACCTGGACAACTTACTCACACCAAGAGAAACGTTTAAACAGCTTTCATATGCGGTGTCTGCGAAGAATTCTTGGTATTAAGTGGCAAGACAAAATCACAAATACTGAAGTATTGGAAAGATCAGGTTGTGTGACGGTTTATTCCATGCTCAGTCTTCGTAGACTTAGATAGATAGGACATCTTAGGAGGATGGATGATGGTAGAATACCAAAGGACATCTTGTTTGGTGAATTACAGATGGGTAAGAGATCTCAGGGTCGGCCTCTACTACGATACAAAGATTTGTGTAAGCGGGACATGCTTGCTTGCTTGCTTGTGTTTGATGGCTTGAGCTCCAACACGAAGTCCTGCATGTCGGATGAAGGCATCCTGTTGTCCAACATCAGTGTGATGTCATACAGGACCTGAGGTTTGCGTGAGTATCCGTTGTCCCATGTCTGGCTTATTGGTGTGCAGACTGGTGGTTCCTCGCCGTACAGGCAGACACTCTCCGACTTCAGAGGAATCGGCGATCCTACTGACTTTAACCAGGACCCAGAAGGGACCTCTTGCCCAGGACGCTCGACGAGGACGCGTCAATAGGTCTTGGCCAGTATATAACCCGGCCCTGGTGGCTTGGAAACACCTCTGCGTCCCTAAGCGGGACATGATTGATACAACCATTGATAATGCACAGTGGGAGCAAGTCGCCGCTGAACGTGTTGCATGGAGGGCAAAGATAAGAAATGGAATAAAGACAAAGGAGAAAATTATTGCAGATAAATCACACACCGAGCGTGTGAGACGTAAGATAGTGCATGGTGGTGGAAATGACCACGTGTTCACATGCACCCACTGTGAACGGACATTTACAGCGAGAATTGGCCTTATCAGTCACATTCGCTACCACCATAGGTAAAAGTTATTACGCCTTTTTAAAGCACAAACTATCGTCTGTCAAGACGGCAAGGTGCCAATGTATGTACATGCATGCGCAGACACGTGTGTTCATGCATACATATCTAAACTCGACTAAGACCACAATCTACTCTAGTAAAGGAAAGATAGTGAAGACGGAGGAAACCAGCCAGGAGGAGCAACACAGAAATCAGTATGCCACACAATTACGCCATGAAATATTACTCTGCATTGTTAAGACCTGCATGTGCCTGACTTCTGTCGAACTGTCCCCGGTTGATTATGGAGTTGAGATATTCAAAGTCTGAGACATTTTCAGACTGTTGCTAGTGCGTTCATTCACATTCTATGTTAGTTAACCCACATCATTGTTCAGAATGAGAGACTCGCGAGTAAGAATTGACACGACCAGAAACGAGAGGCACATCGCCAGAACACGGGGTCTCGTCAACCAATACAGAACAGACACTATCAGCCTCCGGACGCTGATGCGCATGTTTGTGATGTGTGGGGGAGCGAGTCTGAGCACCTATGGACTTGTCCGGAGTGCACGGATGACACCCCGACAGACAACATATTCCAAGACGCAATACCACCAGGAGTAGAAAAGAACTGTAATTACATAATGCCCAGGCATGGCGTAGGATGACAATGTTCAGCAATCGCTATCTGACTATTTACAAATAAAATACAGGTAAACGCAATCAAGAATGGAAGCTAGCAATCGACCCGACGTTATTTACCTTTTTCAGGCTGTAATCAAACACAAACTAAATGACTTTCTAAACAGTCGAGCTAATCAGTCTGCCGGCTGGCTAAAGGACATGAACACAGTGTTGAGGTCACCGACTGCTGGCGCGTATCACGTGATTCGGTGCGTATGCCATGACCCCCGTAACACAAGACGCACTTTATTAATTGAATAAACAGGCTCGGGTGTCTCACATGTTGCTGACAGTAACGGCAGACTGCCAACTTTTCTGGGTTGTTTGTGTATACACGGTTTGATCACGGTTTGATTGGGAGTTTTTTTTTTTCCACTAGCCTGGGCCGACTCCGTGGCGAAGTAGTTTCGGACGCCGTTCGTAGTCTCGCATACCACGTTTGAACCACAGCTGTGAGAGATTTAGCAGCAGACCGCGGTGTTTTTTTTTTTTAATGAAAACTGTGTAGACGCCTGTCGTTCAGAATGCAATGGTAAACTACTGAACATAAAGTTAACAAGAAATCACGAACAACCGAAAAAATAAAATGATGTGGTTGACTGCGACTTCCCGTAAAGAATATCAAATAACTATTATAGCATGGGCCGCCTCAGGTCTAAACTGGGTGCCATGAAATGTTCCACATCACCCATCAAATGTCGAGTGGTCTAAACAGATTGGGCGAACACTATATAACCAGTATGCATCAAAGCGCGTAATAATGCCTTTACTTTTGTTTTGGTTACTTTGACTGAAGATATCCTATCAAGGCACACTTTTAATTGGCCTGAGATCCAGATCGAACCATCCTAGACTGGGTACCAGAAATGTCCAGGGGAAGTAAAGGAAATTGGTGTGATTTTATTGTTTACATCACCCCTCACGTGCAGATTAGTCTATGAAAGAAAATAGGCTAATACATATGCTCAATACGCCTCAATTCAATTTAACAGGTTTGTTTTGCAATTGCATTGACCTGTAAAGATTGAGCATATTACACTTTCATTGCTACATATAACTCATAATTCACTCGCTTTGTTACAGATAACTCATAATTGACTCGCATTGTTATATGTCTTTTTTTGCATATCCTTTACAGGACATCGCTGTCAACATCAGCATCTTTCAGTTGATTGTTGATTTCTTGGCAAGATTACGCTCAGTAGTTTGCCAATGCTTTCTGAGCGACCGGCTCCATACTTTCATAAGTCACTGGCGCGACTTGAACCGCTTCCAATTCTGGTGCGCTCACGTCAACCACGAGAGTATTCGGGGTTACGGAGAAAGCTGCTAACTCTCGACCAGGGAGACCGGCGCATTGTTATATATGACCGGCGCATTGTTATATATATAACTCATAATTTACTCTCTTTGCTGCAGCTAGCTCATTTTTCACTCTCATTGCTACATACAACTCATATTTCACTCACATTCCTGCAGATAAATCCTTTTCACTCATGTTCATACACTTAGCTTTTATTTCATTCTCAGTTGCTACAGATAACTCACATTTCACTCTCATTGTTAACAAATAACTCATATTTCACTCTCATTGCTATAAATAATTCACATTTCACTCTCATTGCTACAGATAATTCATAATTCACTATAATTGCTGCAAAAAATTCATAATTTATTCTCATTGCTGCAGATAACTCATAATTCATTCTTATTGCTACAGATAACTCATAATTCAATATATTTGCTACAGATAAATCTTATTTCATTCTTATTGCTACAGATAACTATTATTTCACTCTCATTGCTAACGATAACTCATATTTCACTCTCATTGCTACATATACTTCATATTTAACTCTCATTGCTACAAATAATTAATAATTCACTGTAATTACTGCAAATAATTTTTAATTCATTCTCATTGCTACATATAACTCACATTTCACACTCAATGCTACAGGTAACTCATAATTCACTCTCATTGCTACATACTATTCATACATGTTTAACTGACTATAGCTCCCTGGTAGGACAAGCCTAAATGTAGGAACCATGCAAAATCACGGCAAGCAAAAGTGATCAGCGGGTTATTGTCTCATATAGGTCACCTGCCAGCTGACTAGTATGGTTTTGGAATCTTCTTCGAAAAACTGAATTGTTTTTCACAGTCATGGGCCTTCTACTCGGCCCAACTTAAACTGGGTACCAGGAATTATTGTAGGAAGTAAATGTGGCCTGTATAGTTTTCATAGTACATTAAGATTAATACATTTAGCGCACACAAAAACACAATCAGTGAAAGATTTAGCTAAGACGTCACACAAACGTCAATAGGGGTTGCTTAGATGTAAAGAAAGAATAACGTGCATTCAGACACGGGAGTACATAGCGGTAACACCTAAAACAGTTGACAACTCCAAAGCAAGCTTTACGAATGAGGTACACCAATTTTTCCAGTCACAAGAAAAATACCTAGAAGCAGTGTCGACAGATAGCCGGGGTACAGAACACACAACAAGTAGGATTTGGTGGATTGCAGTGAGACACATATTTGAGAGAATATTTGAGAGAGAGAGAGGACCGCCATATATATGTCACCAGTAAAACAGTTTAATAGCTCCCGGAACGGAAGTTAGTGGGACGCGGCTGGCTGGGAGATATGTTGTGTATTGTCCGTCACAGTGGAATAAAGTAATTGTGTCGACTGCGACTGTGCGTTTGTGTTAAGTACCTTCAGAGTGTCTATTAGGCAGTTTTGCGGGTGAGCCAATTGCTTGAGCTGTAGACTCTAGACATCCCTAATCAAGTCACCAGTAACCACCCTCCAGCCTCTAATATATATTCTAAATCAAGCGGTGGCGTGACAGTGATATATAAATATACCACATCATCCATCGCGTGCCGATTGGATTGATCTATACAGTATGGGAATAGCACCATATACCCAATACGCCTAAAGACCCGGAAAGTGTCTTTGACTTGTATTTAACTTGTTACATCATCTGTGTCCCACCCAACACTCACAACTGTATTTTTCATTGCAGAAGGTATGTTTTCGCTCCAGTATGCAGAGGCGTGGCAGCCAAACGGAATGTTCTACCTACAACAAGTTCTGATGAAGTCATGTCTCCGCCTCACTACCTGGACGACTTTATTCTCATGAGCTTTCTTTCTTCAATAAGGTCAGTTGGTAAAAGTAAAATATTATACAAACTGTTTTATTTGGTGGTTTGTTTTTTATTTTATTCGCTCGCTTTGAACTCAAGAGTAGTCCATACACCTGCTACTATTTCTAGTGCACTGGACTGATGTTTTGCGTGTGGATTTGCTTTCACCAGATCCCTCAGGCAAACCATAACGGGCTTCTGAGGTATTTGTCATTTACGTTACCATGTGAAGGCCCTAAAGTCAATATCTTACTCCATCTGACCAGTGTAAGGGTTGAACCCGATACCCCGGCATCAGCAAATATGATATTTGAGAAATGAGGGTTCTCATCCTTTCGACCATGATGATCCCCGATAAGCAGGCCTGTCCATGTGAATGGGATTCCCATGGGAAACGTCCCATGGGATGGGATGGGACAGCACACATTTGTATTTCCCATGGGACACATGGAACAGTAGCCATGTCATAGCAACTTGATCTACGTCAGAGCAGTTAAAATATCTGAAAGTATTATAGCACCATTGGTTTTCTGTGCAAAGTGCAAAACTCTATACAGTTGGTATAAGTTGATTAATGAAAAATTAGTGAATCAAAGTTCTTATGGAGTTGCAATACAGCATAGCATGAAATGTGGTTCCCGTGGTTCTACTAACATCAAAAGATTTTTTGAAGCCAAGCAGCGGGAAGTAACAAAACCACTACCAACATTGTCAAATGCGTGGCAAAAAAACAAACAAAAAAAAAATAGGTGTTGAACTAATTACTTCACACCAAACAGTATGCATTTCGGCTGGATATGACATTATATGTAATGCTGCTAACCTTGCTGCAAGATCTACTCACGTTGCAAACAAGGTAAATAATTACACTATATCACGGCAAACAGTGAGTCGCTCTATTTTGGCGCAAGCAAAATTGGCCAAACTGCAGTTTCAAAAATTGTTTCAAAATATGGCACAAGATCCAGAATCTGCAATTTCTGGAATAGTTGACTTTTGGTCTGCAAAACAAACATATCATTTGCCATATTGGGGAATTATTGCATGTGGACTAGATCAACATTGGGAATGGATTACTTTTTCACTGTCTCTTATAAACATTGATAGTAATCAATCCCATACTGCACAATTTACGCACAGTTGTTTTTGCTAGTGAATTTCTTGCCGAATCTACCACATTCTCCAGTCCATTGTTTGTGTTTACTGATAATGCAGCAAGCATGACGGCAGCATTTGATGGACGGTTTGATACCGATACAGAAATGCGCCGATCTGGTTGTACTGAGCACAGGTTATCATCATGCATTACTGATAGCTTCAGCAGAGGCGTGATTTCTGAACTGGGTCAGTTCATGGATCAACTTTCATTTATTAAAACATATTACAATACACGTCAGGCAAATGCATCACAGCTGTCATTTTCCATACCAACAAAATCTGTAACATGTGAATGGCAATCACATTACCAACGTTTCAATCCCCATTAAAAAAAAAAAAAAAAATTACTCGTATTACTTTAATGAAGATGATGAAGAATTCTTAAACCACATTCCGAATATTTCTCAGATTAAAGGAATGCAGTATATACATGAGAAATTCAAAACTTTTTTTTTTTTGGACAAACTAGAAATTGATGGTGCTACATCACATTTAATTTTGCTGTTATACTTCCTCCTAGACTATCAGTTGTACAAAGTTATTGTTGATATTGACGAAGAAACCTCAGGCAGCATAGTGAAGAAATATTGTCAGAACTTTCAGAAAATTATTGGAGAAAATCTTTGGCCTTATTGCAGCAGTTCTTTGGCAGTTACTGCAGCATTCCTTACTGGAGTTGGCATTAAATCCAAAATAGAAGACATGGTCAAGTCAGTTGTTACTAAGAAGAAAGGGAATGTGGACATCAATAAATGGGCCAATGATTGGATCGCTTTTTATAAGTCTGTTGTTCCAACTGTTATTTCATTCATCAAGGATTTAAATCTTTCTTCTGAATCATCTGCTGTACATGAAGAAGCTGTAATTGTAAAACAAAAGCTGAAAAGTGATTTTGACTTATTTTTTGATCCTCCACCAAACAAAGCACTTACGTTTGATTACCCCAGAAGCAATGCCTTGAGGACGAAGTCACCATGTTCCAAAAATTACGGCAACCAACTTCACAACCATTAAATTATTGGAAAAATGAACATAGGCTTCCACTGCTAAAAGCAAATGCGAATATTGTTTTGGCCATATCAGTGTCCTAAGCAGCACTGGAGCGCTTATTTAGTGCAGTTGGATTGTTGTTGAGTAAGTTACGAAAACGGATGTTACCAGCTCTCGTTATAAACTATGTGAATATCAGATTTGCATGTAAGATGAAAATTGAGGAAATGGTTCAGGGATTACCTGGATTAACTGAATTATTAGACGCAGTCGATCAGCAGGAAATTGATAATGTGCTGAATGAGCAGAGTGACTCAGAATCAGAATGAGAGTGTCAGAATGACACTGAATTGTCGTATTTAGATTAAACTTTGTTTTAATAAAATACACTTGAATATTACAATTAATAAATTCTGTTGTTTTACATGTCTCTTTGTACATGTAGTCCTATTTAGTAGACACTAACCCTAAACTTTCATAAATTAAAAATATTAGGGAGTCTCCGTGGCGAAGTTGTCAAGCCGTTTGACTCGGGCTCCGAAGGTTGTGTGTTCGATTCCGGGCCACGTCTTTAGGTTCACGAGTTACATTTTTCGGAGACTCCTGTGGGTTGTGGCTAGAGCTACGGAGTTCGTGCTTTGTGCGACGCTTTCCGCGCTGCGGAAAGAGACCTAGCGATGTGGGATACAACCCGGTGCAATGAAGTCGACCCTGTCGATTTTTAAGCGACTTTTATTTTTTTCTCTCATAAATTTCATAATTTTATTTGAACTGTAGATAATATTAATATTATCTTGGGAATCCCATGGTATTGGATGGATGGGACAGGCATAAATTACCATGGGATGGGATGGGATGGGACTGAAAAATGTGTCTCATGGACAAGCCTGCCGATAAGGTTAGTAATGTGATACGTTTTAACCCGGATATATTGGACCTGCCGAAATTATCGCACAGAGCACAAACTGGTCAGCTCCACCCACTGCCGTCGGAGGTTTCCCACGCAAAGTGCACTTGTGTACTAAATAACACGACCTTCAAAGAGCGAGGCGGACCCTTAACTAACTTGCCACAGAGACCCATTCTCCACCAATCCAGCTACCTATTCAGCTATCTATCTGTGTATCCGTCCGTCAGTCAATTTGTTGGTTGTCCATCAAGAATGATGATGACCATTCATTTCATCTAGTGAGGTTGAAAGCATGGAGCCATGAGTTCTAAGATGGCTGATAAGGCCTATATTGGCTCGAAATGTTCTTTGACAATGTCAGCAAAGAATGCTTGACGTTCCAGGAGGAGGATCTGCAGTGGTTTTTCTGTCCAGCCTTTTCTTCGCAGCTCCTGTAGTCCTGGTTTCTTCACAAGTGGCTGCGCCCTTGCGTAATGATGTATGCCACTCATTTCGGTCTTTGGCAGCAGTCTCCCAGGTGTCATGATGAATTCCAAAAGCTTTTAGTGAGATTTTCATAGTGTCTTTAAAGCGCTTCCTCTAGCGCCTTGGGAGCGTTTACCACAACGCAGTTCGCCGTAAAAATATTCTTTTAGGGTCCCTGTGATCTGGCATGCGAGTCAACTGACCAGCCCAGCGAATCTGATTATTCATTAGTAGAGTGTGGATACTGGGCATGGTCGCTCTTTCTAGAACTTCAGTGTCTGGGATCTTGTCTTGCCATTTAATCTTCAATAGCTTCCTAAGGCAGACTGTGGAAGTGGTTTAATTTCCTAGCGTGTCGCTGATAAACAGCTAAGGTTTCGCAAGCATATAACAGTGTGGATAATCCACATGCTTTGTAGACTTTCAGCCTTGTTTGCAGGCTTATTCCATTTCTGTCCCATACATTCTTGTACAGTTTGCCAAAGGCCGCGCTAGTCTTGGAGATTCTTGCATTCACTTCGTCATCAATTGTGGCAGCTTGTGACACAGTGCTGCCAAGATAGGCGAATGTGTCCACAACACATAGTCTATGACCTTTCATCTTGATATTCGGCACGGTGTGATTAGTCTCTGGGACTGGCTGGTACATAACTACAGTCTTCTCCAGGTTGATATTGAGCCCAAAGTTGGCATATGCATATGATAAAGCTGAAACATTGTGTTGCATGTCTGCTTCTGAGTTGGTATATAGAGCGCAATCGTCACCATACAGTAGCTCTCTGACGGTGTCGCTGCTAGTTTTAGTTTTAGCTTTAAGTTTTCTGAGATTAAACAACTTTCCACCCATGCAGTACTTGATGTCTATTCCAATGTCATTGTTCTTGAAGGCATTCGTCAGCATAGTTGAAAACAAGAGACTGAACAGTGTTGGTGCCAGGAAACATCCTTGCTTCACTCCATTGGTGACAGGAAAGGGTTCAGACAGTTCATCATGTTCCTATACTCTGGATACCATCATGAAATAGCAGCACTATTTGGATAAACATTCGTGGACAGCCATATTTCACCATAACCTTCCACAGTCATTCTCTACTTACTGTATCAAAAGCCTTGGTAAGGTCAATGAAAGTGGAGAACATTTCGCAGTTCTGTTCCTGACATTTCACTTGCAGCTACCTTGCATCGAAAATCATGTCATCAGTTCCTCGTTCTTTTCTGAAGCCACATTGATCTTGATCGAGATGGGCCGTGAGGCGATTGAGAAGAATTCTGGCGAGTACCTTCCCTGCAATTGAGAGCAAGGAGATGCTCGGTGGTTGTCACAGGATTGGCGGTTTCCTTACGTTTGTAAAGATGGACTATTGATGGGTCCTTGAAATCATGTGGCATGTTCACCCATATGTTAGTAAGGACTTGGTGAAGCTGCTCTATTAGGACCGGCCTACCTGCCTTGTATATCTCTGCTGGGACCGAGTCAGGACCAGGCGCCCTACCGCTAGAATGTTGCTGGATGGCTTAGTTTACTTCCACAATGGTTGGCAGGTCATCAAGTGTATCATTAGTGGAAACTTGAGTAAGGCAGTTGATAATGTCATCATCGAAGAAGGAAGTTGCATTTAAGATGTTGCTGAATTGCTCTGCTCAGCATTGAATGATTTCTTTCTTATCGGTGACCAATGTTCCCCCTCTGCACTCTGAGGATGAGCACTATGCCTGGTGATGAAGGACTATAGACCACTTTTAGTGAGTCGTAGAAGTTTTTCATATCATGTCTGTCAGCAAAGCCTTGAATTTCATCAGCTTTGTTGTTCAACCAGGAGTCCAGCATGTGCCGAAATTTCTGCTGCACTACTCTCCGAATGTTATTGGAGGCACCTTTTTTATGTTGACTTCGGGTCATTCAAATATGCCTTAAGGATAAGATGTTTCTCGACCAGCAATTAGTTGATGTCTTCTGAGTTTTCATCAAACCAGTCTTTATGTTTCAGGGGCTGGACCCAGGATTTATATAGCAGTTTTGTAAATTATGTTCTCTAGGGCTCTCAACTCCGCATCCTGTTTAGGTGCAGCAATTTGCTTGAGGCTGTCTTCGAGCATATTTTTAAACGACAGCTGCATTGTTTTGCTGTTTAGGTGGGTGACATTTAGTTGTTTTTTGTTTTTTTTTTGTTTTTTGCGCATGTTTACCACTTGAGGATGCCGTGGTGGTTCGATGTGTATGTTTATTTTCGAGATAATGAGACGATTGTCTGTCCAACATTCGGCACCACACATGGATTTTGTCATGGGGACGTCTTGTCTGTCACTCCTCCTGACAATGACATAGTCAATGAGGTGCCAATGTTTCGAGCGAGGGTGCATCCACGATGTTCTATTTCTCGTGGGAAGACGGAAAATTGTGTTAGTGATCAGGAGATTGTGTTCGGCAAAGGTCTGAAGGAGGAAGAGTCCATTGCTGTTACAATTTCCGACTCCGTACTTTCCAATGATGTCACTCCAAGAGGCGGTGCCCTTGCCTACTCTGGAATTGAAGTCCCCAAGGAGTGTAAGTTTATCTTCTTTGGGAACAGATGTTAATACGTTGTGCAGGTCCTCAAAGAACTTGTTTTTGACGTCATCTTCATTGGTCATGGTTGGTGCGTAGACACTCACGATGGTTGCATGCTTCTTTCCTTTCAGAAGGGGTAACTTAATGGTCATAAGCCTGTCATTTATATCCTTCGGAAATTCAGCTAGTTTGCCAACCAGGCATAATTAATGGCAAATCCCACATCGGATTGGCGTCTTTCCTCGCTTTTCCTTCCACTCCAGAAGAATCACCTACTTCACAGATTTGGCCTTCTTCTGCAAGTCGTGTCTCGCTCAAGGTTGCAATGTCGATGTTGTACCCGCCCAGCTCTCTCCCTATCAGTGCTGTTCGTCTTTCTGGACCCGACGCGCCATCTCTGTCAAGTAGGGTGCGTACATTCCAAGTTCCGATTGTTAAGGGAATATGGTTTACTCTTTTAGCTTTACCTGTTTTTAACATTGTTTGTATGTCGTCCGCAGTATAGGGTACCCACCAACCGCGGCTAGCTGGTTAGGTAATGGTGGAGCAGACAATGTTTAGGGCGAGTTTTCTAGCCCCTTCCTCGTGCTATGGAGGTGAGCAGTGCTTTCCTATAGTGGACTGCTCAGTCGCTCAGGGGGCTGCCGAATCCCACTGCTACTCCGGTCTGTGGTAGACGACCATATGGCCTGAGCCGCCTGTGTGCAGGTCTGCGACAACGGCTAGCAGCGTACCCACGCCTGCCGCTTCTCAGCTCGCCCACCGCCACAGGGCTTGAAGGTGATATATGAAGTTGGATGAAGAATGACTTGCGCGATGAATTGGATTAACGTGAGGAAGAGTTTAGCAATTCGTCGACCTCACTCTCTTGCCTGAGTCCATCTGAGTCCTGTGGCAAGACAAGTCAAGACGAATGGAGACGAATACAGGTGCAGTGGATGACCAAGGCGCTCTACGTGCCTTGCCGTGCTCATTACGTACCACAACGCGTTGCAGGTAAACGCCGTCTTGCCCGTTGAATCAACAATGATGTCTTCCGCGCAGTCTGCCGAATCCTGTCTTCACATACTGGGTAGGCATATCCTAGTCCATAGCTTGATTTGACACCAAATCGGCTAACCACGCCTGATTTAGCTAGCCTCTCATAGCTGCTGTGCGGGGGTGGCCGCTGTCGCACGCTTACATCCTTACCAAAGGTACTACCAATGCCTGACACCGCGTACCTCCATCTATCTGCGTATCCGTCCGTCAGTCAATTTATCTGCCTATCGATCTGTCTACCTATGTTGATATGACGTAAGACCTATAATGCCATGAACGGAAAGCACAATTAGGCTTTTGTAGGCCAGTATCAAGCAGTTCTCGCTTACTTTCCCAGAATTTAACAGCATCAATATGACATGGTGCCGGTCTCTCTGGCCTAGGGGTTACAACACTTTTTCCGTAATCCCGTTTATCACGCAGAGTCTCGTAGCGGGCGAGAGCTGGGAGCGGTTCTACCCCCGCTGGTGACTTGCGGGATAACTGAGCCGTCCGCTCAGAAAGCAATGGCAAACTACTGAGAGTAATATTGCCAAGAAATCAACAGACAGCTGAAAGATGCTGCTGCTGCCAGCGATGTCCTGTAAAGGATGTTCGAATTAAAAAAAAAAATATGACATGGTATCGACCAGAAAGCCGCCAAGGCCAAAAAAACACTCAACTATGCCTATTCTACATTCTGTCTTACGCCAGCGTTTTTCACTCTGGTCCTACTTGTGACACCGACCATTTTTCTTTAGCACCTGATTGCACACGAGGTGACCCTACAGTGAACCCCAATGTTAAATTGACATCAGTGTTTTTTTTTTCTTAGATAAGCATGGCGTTATTCACGACGATTACGCCAATGCTTGCGCTGGGTATTATTACCGGGGGAACCTGGGCAAGATGGTCTCTCTAGATTGGGCCATTTCTAAAACGCATGTTTTAGAATAAATACATGAACTATATACTGAACATGTTATTGAGCTTCTACAGTATACTGAACATACATATATGGCCATAATAACATATAACTCTAATACTGCAAGATTTTAATGCAAAAGTACGTACAGGAAGAACTGAAATTGAGATAAAAGTTTTAGGAAAATTTTGATTGGGAAACAGAAATAATGCAGGTGACAAATTAATTGAAGTTAACGATAGCCAACACACTATTTGAATCACATCCAAGAAGACTCTTCATGTAGAAGTTCCCGGACAGTACTACCAAAACGAAGATAGATTATATGTTAATACAAAGAAGATGGAGATCAAGAATAACATCAGCTAAAACCTTATGAAGTGCGGACTGGCATACAAATCATCAGTTATTAGAAGCAGATGTGAAAATAAAACTCAAAATGCTCACCCGAGGACCAAGGCCACTTCGTGCTGATCTCACAAAAATACCAGATACATACAACGTAGAAATGAAGAATCATGTTTGGGTCCTGATACAATAGGAAATGACACCAGATGAATTGGCAGTACAAGCTAGATATATCTTGATAACAGCAGCCAAAGGTCTAATTCCTACCAAGACTAAGCAACATAAGTGTCGCGTTATCTACAGCCGTATACGGAAAACCTATGAATAAGGATGTAGATAGAAAAGTTTACCCTTGGTGAGGTCGGTCCACTGTAGGATAAGAAGACAAAATGGCTCGTGATGGGCTAGGTGGTAAGAATCCTTGTTCCAGATGAATCTCCTTTCCTATCAGTAGCACAGGGAACTGTAAGTAAAGTTGGACTCTATACACCGATAGATGATAGCTAACTTAGCTGTGACACGCTACCACGTGATGATGAAAAATCCCCCAGCGCCCTCAAGTATAACATACAGGAGAGACACAACTAGTTCACTCAACTTCTATCCTTGCACACTACACTACTATGAATTATGATGAGGTGAAAAAGGCAATAGGTTAAGTTTTTGTGTGATGGTCTATAAATCAGACTACACGGTCAATTATAAATGAAAACAAAGAGTGGCTCCCCTTGGGAGGTAGAAAAAGAAAACAAAGTATCCTATCAAAGTCTGTTCTTGGCTGCTACAGCACACAAGGCTGTTTCATTGAAGACGCATTGAATCACTGAGGAAAAGCAAATCATGTGGCGGTGGGTTGGAGTCAGATTGATGGCTCAGAACTTAGCTCACGTCAATGACTCACACTATAATTGTCTGCAGCTTTCCTCTCCGCCCTTCCTCAGTTCTCACTTGATTATGACGGCCAAGGTGACTACTACCTTCGATCATTGGGTATATGCATACTACACAATGTTCAGTTCTAATGTATGTGTCAAACAATCAAATAGTATAGCCTTGGTCAGCTGTAACTGGACGTCTGTGTAGCCGTGATAAGCTATCTTGTCTATTATATGGCTATCTACTTCAACATGACCTTGGTGACTCAGGCTAGTATGTGCCAACTCGTTGATGATGCATTTTGATGATGATGGTGCCGCTTGAGGGTGAACCAGCACAACTCTGCAAATAAGCTCAAACAGATAATCTGCTAAGCGGTGGTTTGGAATCACTCTTCCATCTCTATTCAACCATTGTTCTATCGCTATAGTCCTCTCATAAGATAAAGGTACCTCTAAATATTAGGACATATTCCCATCTGTTATTGTGACTGGACGCACCGACAAAATAGAAAGGAAAGGATTGATTTACACTGGTACATGACAGTGCCTATCCCTATTTATGAGGAGAGTACGGTCTGGCTCTGAATTAATATACCCATGGGTGAAATGATCCAATTCCATTGCAGCGAATAAAAATATTCAAGACAAGTAGTGATTACATTCAGAGATTCGATATGCTGATGATACTGTATTACTGTCAACACCACAGAATGGTATAGAACAACTAATAACCTCAACCCAACAGAATAGTGAAAATCAAAACTTAACATTATATAAAGAAAGATAATGCATACAGATAAAACTAATATGGAGAAAGAAATATATGTTAATGGGGAAAATATCCGGTGATGGACAATTTCGGGTCACTAATTACCAACGATGGTGACACAATGAAAGAAATTAAATGATGAATATCTTTTGCTCTTCAAAACTAAGACAACTGAATAAAATGTGGCGTTGGACATATAAATCCACACAACTTAAATTTTTAAGAGCATGCGTCTTTCTCATTGCAACATTTGCGCGTGAGACCTGGACACTGGCTAAACAAGCTGAACTGCGCATAGATGCCTTTGAAAATAAATATTATAGACGGGTTCTAAGAATATCTTGGATACAGAAAATAACAAATGCGACAAGATCTGAATATTTAAGAAAGTTGGCAACTAAAGACGATAAAACAAAGACAAGGTTGAATTGTGCCACACATTGTATGGTATGCTGGAATTGTAATCACTAAGCCATTATGGTTCCATTTTGTTATGTCCAGTTGCAAAAATTCCATAATAGCTCTTGACAATGGATTGCATTTGTCTTTAGTTATCATCGGGGATAAATAAGGAGGACATTATTGAGCAATATTATACTAGATATATTGTTTGATTTATTGATCGATTGATTGATTGATGCAAATACAATCTTGCCTTTACTGATCTGACATCTACGAGAAGCAAATTGATCTGAGTAAGTAAAGCGGTGTTGGGGAACTTTTGATGTTTCCATCGACTCTCTCTCTCTCTCTCTCTCTCTCTCTCTCTCTCTCTCTCTCTCTCTCTATATATATATATATATATATATATATATATATATATATATATATATATAAATATATATATATATATATATATATATATATATATATATATCTTATATATAAAAGGCAATCTCCGTCTGTATGTCCTTTATGCGTTCGCGAACGGTGCATCCGATTGAGATGAAATTTTTTACACGTCTTCCTCTCATTTCCGAGCTGCCAAATGTGATATTTTTTTAGTGTAAAATCGGCTGCTTACTTAATATTAATTAATTTTCCATTTTTCATTATAATTTTTATATAGCGAGGGGACTTAACTCTAGAAAAGTTATTTAAAGGGGCATAACTTTTAATAACTTTTCTGTATACCTTATAGTCATATTGTTGCATCGTTTTCAAAGATTTATAACCTCATTGTCTATATTTATTTACCGGCATATGAGTTATAATAAATAATGATATAATCTTTAAGGCATTTTCAACGTTTTCATAAAAATAATGCATAATGCATAACATTGTAACTTATCTTTTTATGCTTAAGAAGTTATCTACAGTCATGCAGGTGATTAGAAACAGTTTTCATTAAAAAATAATGGATGGTGTGTGGAAGGACATTCTTTTAAGTAACTTTATTTGTTGTTGTATGAATTTAATGAGACCCTCCCCGCCAGGAGCTGGGTGAATCCACGCCGGGTCAGATAGATAGACAGACCCACCTTTTCGCTGCAGTTATCTACAGGCATATGCGTTATAATCCTCCTTCTCCTCCTCTCCCATCCTCCTCCTACCCTCTTCCTCTTCCCCATCCCCCTCCTCTCTCTATCTCCTCTTTCTCCTCCATCCTCCTCCTCCCTCTCCTCCTCCTCCCTCTTCCTCCTCCTCCCTCTTCCTCCTCCTCCTACCTCCTCGCTCTCCTCCCTCCTCCTAATCACTCCTCTTCCTTCCTCCCCCTTCTCCTCCTCTTCCTCCCTCCTCCTTCCTCCTCCCTCCCCCGCCTCATCCCTCTACCTCCCCTCCCTCCTCCTCCTTCCTCCTCCCCCTCCCTCCTCCTCCTCCCTCTTCCTCCTCCCTCCTCCTCTTTCTCCCTCCTCCCCCTCCTCCTCCTCATCCTCCTCCTTCCTCTTCCCTCCTCTTCCCTCCTCCTCTTCCCTCCTCCTCTCTCCTCCTCCTCCCTCTTCCTCCCTCCTCCTCCTCCCTCCTCCTCTTCTCCTCCCCCCTCCTCCCTCCTCCCTCCTCCTCCCTCCTCCTCCTTCCTCCTCCTTCCTCCTCCTCCCTCCTCCTCCTCCCTCCTCCTCCCACCTCCTCCTCCCTCTTCCCCCTCCTCCTCCTCCCTCCTCCTTCTCCCTCCTCCTTCCTTCTCCTCCTCCTCCCTCCTCCTCCCTCCTCCTCCCTCCTCCTCCCTCCTCCTCATCCCTCCTCTTCCTCCCTCTTCCTCTTCCCTCCTCCTCCTCCCTCCTCCCTCCTCCTCCTCCCTCCTCCTCCCTCTTCCTCCCTCCTCCTCCCTCCTCCTCCTCCTCTCTCCTCCTCCTCTCTCTTCCTCCTCCCTCCTCTTCCCTCCTCCTCTTCCCTCCACCTCCCTCCTCCACCTCCCTCTTCCTCCTTCCTCCTCCAACTCCTTTTTCTTCTACTGATGCTGCAGCTCTTGCCGCTCCTTTTACCCAATTAAATGAGATGCTCCTCGCTTGGGGATCGGGAATGGGAGCTGGGGCCGAATATGAATTAAATGAGATGGTCCCCACTTTGGGAACGGGAACGGGAGCAAGGGCCGAATATGAATTAAATGAGATGTTCCCTGCCAGGGGCAAGGCGATGCCGGGCCGCGTCGTCTTTGTTGGGAACGGGAACGGGAGCAAGGGCCGAATGTGAATTAAATGAGATGCTCCCCGCTTTGGGAACGGGAACGGGAGCAGGGGCGAATATGAATTAAATGAGATGCCCCCTGCCAGGGACTGGGCGAAGCCGGACCGGGTCTGTTAGTATATATATATATATATATATATATATATATATATATATATATATATATATATATATATATATATATATATATATATAACTTTATCTCTCTCTCTCTCGCGCTCGCTCGCTCTCTCCCTTATATATCTCTATCTTTGTATCTCTCTCTATTCCTCTCTCTAATTCTCTCTCCCTCTCGTTGTCCCTCTCTCTGTCTCTCTGTCCATCTCTCTGTGCCTGTCCCTCTATCTCTTTCTTTATCTCTCTCTGTCCACTTCTCTCTGTCTCTCTCTCTCTCTCTCTCTCTCTCTCTCTCTCTCTCTCTCTCTCTCTCATGTAAAAATACATACAAACACATACATTATGAAACAGTTTCCCACTGAGTACGTTCACCTCCTGCTTTAAACACTCTAGTAGATCCTGAACTCAGAGCACTAACTTCACTACATCATCGGCGATACCAATATGTCCATACCTAAATCACACATTTTGCAATTATTCTGCTGTTGGTTGATCTTCTGATATCGTAATGTTGCCAAGGCAGCTACTCCTACATACCTACACTTTATCATTTCCAACTTTCAACAGATTCACAACGACTGTGTCGTGCCAAATGATCTCTCTGCGTCGTCTTCTCCTTGCAATAGTTGTCTGTGATGATTACAATTGAGGCGAGGTCTCATGAAGAACTCCACTTGCAACTTAAAACGTGATTACAAGCAACTATATCTTTCTTAGCTCGCCTTACATAGGACATCCCTGCGGAGCCTGCTCTATAATATGAATTTTTAGTCTGCATATTCAATGACCTCTTATTATCAGTCCATGTCCCCAACGACTAAACACCACATACATTGCTCAAATATCGTAAGGAAATGCCATTTTTTGGAATATATTACTTTTTGTTGTGGAATAATAGTTTATTGTTGGATTCGGGGTCAGTATAACCGATTGAATAAGAGCGCTCGATCTTAAACTTTCAATGTGCTGATGCCGAGGTAGCTGATTCAGTTCCTATACCGGTCGGTTGGATTAAAATATTGACTGCTCGTCTTTGACTAGGAGACGTAAACTATAAGTACCTATGATGCCAGAATGGGTTTGCCTGGTGGAGGGGGACATTGTTAATAGGGAAAGCTCATACACACGCAAAGAGCAGCTCAGTGCACTAGGCGATGTAGTACGTGTATAGAATACGCTTGAATGTCAAGCGAACGACAGAAAAAAATGTATTGGATTCAGTAAGTTATTCTTAAGCTTACTTTACAGTGTAAATACATGACTCTAAAGCTTAATTTTCAGTGTAAATAATTCAGCCACAAGCATAATTTTCAGTAAAAAAAAATTTATTCCAAAGCATTTTTGACAAATGTGTAAATAATGAACTCGTAAGAGTCATCATAAGTGTAAATAATTGACTCAAGTATTTGAAATAATGTAAATAATTGACTCTGTTGTGTCTTTAACATTGCCAATAATTGATCTTCAAGGTTCATTTGTATTGTAAATAACTGTCTCTTGAGTAAGTTTATTAGTGAAAAGAATTAACTCTTTAACATCATTATCAGTGTAAATAATGGATTCTTAAGCTAAAATTACAATATAATTACCATACTTTTGAGCATCAATAATACCGTAAATAATTAACACCTACACGTGTGAACATTCTAAATGAAAACTGTTTCAACGAACACGAAGTAATTTATGACTTTTATATGCTGCCTGTGTTTCTCGTGTACTTGTCTTATGTGTCAGGCAATCGTGTAATAATCAAGACAGTTGCATGGTTGATAATGGTAATGGAATGTGACGTGGTAGACTTTCACATATTCTAGGTCGCAATTAAAGGTGAGAGTTTGTCAGTTCCCATGCTCGCCGACTTTCCTTCGCAAGATAATTCTGAAAATAATCTGGCATGTGTTTCTGAGGCAAGTTTGACCACAAGGCCGCGCTGGGAGAAACATATAAATCTGCCACAGCTGGATATTTAACCCACACCACTGTCTTCGCGTGAAACAAGAAACATCCATGGTTAGGACACTTGTCCTGTGAACCAGTAGCCATGTATTCCAATCCCAAATGAGGCGGGGAATTATTTTCTCTTTTTATTTGGCCTAGAATCCCAAGTCGACTCATCGTGCAATGGGTCACAGGAAATGCCATGAGAAGTAAAATGTGACTTTTGTGATATTGACCCAAGCGGTCATGTTTATGTAACAGCTAGGACGTCACGATGACAAAGGCACGAGTCCTGTCGGATGACGATTCGATGTAAACTCATGTCATTTGCTACATGAGGGAAGTAGGTACTACTTGTCAAGCCTAAAATTGTGATGGCCATAACGCTTGACATGCCTACAGCGTATTCCTGCTACGGAACTAGTTTCGTTGTGTTGTGATATTGACCATATCACCCATCAAGTGTTTGCTATTCATCTGTAAATGGAAAATGGCCAGCATCATATACCCAAACTGTCTGTAGATATGGAACAGGGAACATCACTGTCTTGGCACAGCTGCAGTAGAATAGTGATTAGAACATTCACCCGTCTGTCCGGTTGGCATATGTTCTATCTAAACTCCTCTCAGCGGGGATTTGATTTTTGCATTGACCTATGCTAACTGGTCGATATTAACTAAAATGGTGATCAGGAATATGTTAGTTAGTTAGTTATTCGCGGTTCCAACTTCATGGCAACGGGTTGTCACCATATTGCTCCGTTCCTGTGCCAGTGAATAACACAAAAAGCTCCTCACTGCCCTATGTGAACAATGGAATAGACAGAAATGTCGGCAAGCCAACAGCCCGCACGGGTACACTGTGCATAATGCCGCCGCCAGAATGCCAACACAAAAGTCCTCCACGAAAAATACAGTTCATCGTCGAAGAAAACGGCAGTCACCAGAAATACTACATTGACCGGGGTTTTATCCCATATGGCTCGGTCTCTTTCTGCAGGACGATCCACCGAAAGCGCTGCACAAAGCACATATTCCATAGCTACAGCAAGTCTCCAGGAAAAATGCACTCGTGAACCGAAAAGGCAAACCAGTCAATCCAGCAACAGCCGGTCGTCATCGTTCCGAACATGCAGTTCGCGTGATAAACAACTGCGGACAGATGCAAAAGCATTCCACGTGAAATTCACACCTCACAGTGTCACGCCACGCACTCACTCAGTAGCAGGGCAACGGAACCATAGCCTCCTTAGTCGCCTCTTACGACGTGCATGGTAGGCAACAGTGTTACTATTCTTTGCTCCCCCGTATGGGCCCCGGCAACACACGGGCGGATCAGGAATATGTGTGGAAAGTAATGGAGTGATATTGATCACTCAACTACAGAGTGCCGATTGTTCTGAAAATATGGGACGAGCACAATATATCTAAAATACCTGATGGCGTGAAATGTTCTTTACTTTCTTATTTACAAATTTGACCAGCTGCCGTCAACCGCAGGTTTGTTGTAACTGTTGATATCTCAAAACTGTCAAATGCTGTTGATAACCTAGTTGTGTCATTATCTGTTGATTACCATGTTGTGTCATAAACTGTTGATAATCTAATTGTGTCATAAACTGTTGATAATTTAACTGTGTCATAAACTGTTGATAATCTAATAGTGTCATAAATATTTGATAATCTAACTGTGTAATAAACAGTTGATAACCTAGATGTGTTAAAACAACTATTGATAACCATATAATGTTATAAACTGTTAATAACTCTGTTGTGACATTAACTGTTTATAAACCAGTTGTGTTATAAACTGTTGATACCCCAGTTGTGTTATAAACTGTTGATAACCCACTTATGTCATAAAATGTTGATAACGAAACTGTAACCATTATATTAAGTCTAATAACAAAGACTGTTCCACGCTTGCAGGGAACAAAACTTAGGGAGAACACGGAACAGCGTGGACAATTTGAGGCACTTGTTGAAGCAGACGTTGCCAATAGAAGACCAACGACAAGAAAGAATCTTCCAAGAACAAGTAAGTAACCATTCCTTTCTTTTAATTAGTTAGTCACGGTTCCAACTTCACAGCAACGGGTCGTCACCATTATGATCCGTTCCTGTGCCAGTGAATATAACATAAAACGCTCCCCACTGCCCAATGTGAAAAGTGGAAAAGACGAGAGTTTCGACAAACAACAGCCCGCACAGATACACTGTGCATAATGCCGCGGCCAGAATGTCAACACAATAGTCCCCCACGAAAAATCCAGTTTATCTCTGATGGAATCGGCAGTCATTTTGCAATCTAGATGTTTCCTAGATGTTCACCCACACAGTCCACGAAAATACAGTTCATCGTCGAAGGCAGTGGCAGTCAACCAGAAGCCCAGCAGCCACGCATTTCTTCATAAGGCAAAAACCGGTCAACTCTGGGACATAGCCAGCTGCCATCGCTCCGAACATGCAGTCACGTTCCAAAAAAATCGGGAAGATTCAAAATCATTTCACAAGAAACTCACAGCTCACAGTGTCGCGCCACGCACTCACTCAGTAGCAGGGCGACGGAACCATAGCCTCCTTAGTCGCCTCTTACGACATGCGTGGTAGGCTACAGTGTTGCTGTTCTATGCTTCCCTTATGGGCCCCGGCAACACACGGGGATTCCTTTCTTCTTTTTCCCTATACCATGCTGGACCACAGCCTCTCACAAAACCAACCATTATATCTTTTCTTGAGTTGAGCGCATACCCTTAAATAACCAAACTATTCTATCATTGCTAAAATTGAGCACAGACCCCCAAATAACCAAAACCATTCTATCTTTACTTGAGTTGAGTTAAGAACCGACATCACAGCAGAAGGAACATTCTCATTTGCGCTCCGTCCTTATTTTCAACAGCCAGAGCAGAGACCCAATACTAATCGAAACAGTTGCAGTCTGATTACATGCCCATTTGATGTATTTCCTGAGTACCGAGTGTCGACCAGATTCTCTGGTCACTCCCCGCCGCATCAGTCTCTCCAGGGCATGATAGTTTATCAGTTCTATCGCACTATATGCATAATCCCAAAGAGCCCTGAACACATATACCTTATCGTGAAGAAGAAATAATAGAAGTAGGACGCGCCGTAGAGAAAGTCGCTGGAAGTTTGGGTATCCGACTTACCAATTGTCATATAGCACACAAAGAAAATAATTAGAGGTAGAGATGAATAATATTAGGGAAAACATGTTGAAGTTACATAAGATAGCAAAAGATAGGTCATGCTATGAGCAGAGTGGTATGCTTCATTTAAAAAAAAAAATTCTGGACAGAAAGAAAACGGAAAGCACGACAGAAAGACAGAAAGAAAGAAAGAAAGACAGACAGACAGAAAGACAGATAGGCAGACATACCGAAAGAAAGAAAGAAAGAAAGAAAGAAAGAAAGAAAGACATCCTGACAGAAGAAAGAAAGAAACAAACAAACAAACAAACAAACAAAGCAAGAAAGAAAGAAAGAAAGAAAGAAAGAAAGAAAGAAAGAAAGAAGTCCTGACAGAAAGAACGGAAGAAAGAACGAAAGATATGTTGAAAGAAAGAAAGAAAGAAAGAAAGAAAGAAAGAAAGAAAGAAAGAAAGAAAGAAAGAAAGAAAGAAAGAACCGAAAGAATTAAAGAAATATATAAAGAAAGAAAGACATTCATAAAGAAAGAAAGGAAGGCATCCAGAAAGAAAGAAAGACATCCAGAAAGAAAGAAAGAAAGATAGATAGACGTCCTGACATAAAGAAAGAAAGAAAGAAAGAGGGAAAGAAAGAAAGAAAGAAAGAAAGAAAGAAAGAAAGAAAGAAAGAAAGAAAGAAAGAAAGAAAGAAAGAAAGAAAGAAAGAAAGAAAGAAAAAAAAAAAAACATAATCGGAAAAAAAGAAAGAAAGAATGAATGAAAGACATCCTGACAGAAAGAAAGAAAGAAAGAAAGAAAGAAAGAAAGATATCCTGAGGTAAAGATAGTTAATTAGTTAGTTAATTAGTCGAGGTTATAACTTCACAGCAACGGGTCGTCCCCATTATGCTCCACTCCTGTGCCAGTGAATATCACACAAAATGCTCCCCACTGGTCAATGTGAAAAGTGGAATAGACAGGAATCTCGGCAATCCAACAGCCCGCACAGGTACACTGTACATAATGCCGCCGCCAGAATGCCAACACAAAATTCATCCACGAAAACCACAGTTCCTCTTCGATGGACTCGGCAGTCACCAGAAAGACATCATTGATCCAGGTTTTCTCACATGGCTTGGTCTTTTAC